>PVKM010005465.1:0-47767 GCA_004027735.1 Carollia perspicillata | reverse complement strand
GGATGACGCTGCAGGTCTTGACGCAGCTGCCCCAGCTGTCTGATGGTATAGCACAGGCTCCTGCTGGAGTCAAGTACGTGATGTGAAAGGCTGAGAAGAGGGGATGGGGAGTAGCACAGCCTTAAGAGTGTCACTCAGATGTAGACCAGTGCCAACACCTGGAAAAGAGGTAGCACGGACCCAACCTCAGCACAGAAATCCAATAGGTACTCTTCTAGAATTCACTGCCTAATCAATCCTTTGCCAGAAGCCAGGGCTTAGGTAATCATCATAAACTCTTACATGCTACTATGTGTGCATATATATGTTTTTTTAAATGCTCCCTAGGTGATTCTAAGGAGCAGCCAAGCCACAGGATCTCAAAACCTTGTAGTTCTTCCTCCCTCCTTCTGACTCTATCATGAAAATGACAGGTTCTTAAAACAAAACAAAAGTCACTAGATAATGGTACCTGAGAGTGTCATAAGACTTGCCCAAGATGAAATGCTTAGGAACATGCTTATCAATCTGAAATAAATGGGGAAAATTGCAGAGTAAAATTAAGTGGTTGACCACTTAAGGCACTGGTACAATGCGCCCCATGCCTTAATAAGAACAACATGGTCTCTTGGGAGCCCTTCCCCTAAGCTTTTTTCCTCACAGAGGAGGAAGAAACTTTTTCCTTTATTCATGTTATGTTCATTGGCTGAGCCCTGCAGATTAGACTGACAAAAAACAAATTAACAAGAGAAAACCAAACAGAAGTCTGCTAACACACAGGAGTTACTCAACAGTAAGGAACTCAAAGCGGTGGTTAGAACTTGGGCTTATACAGCATCTCAGCAAAAGAGCAATGCATTTTATAGGGAAGTGACAAGACCAAAGAAAGGGTCTTTAGACTTTTAGGGAAGGTAAACATATGGGAAATACTAAAGGAAGATACGGGTTACTCAGGCAAGGTTTGTCATGCAGATTCCTCTGCTGCTGTCACCTCTGGGCTGGGGAGTCTGGCATTGTCTCCAGGGTTCAACAATCACTTTGGCCTTCCTGGGATAAGGGGGGAGGGCAGAGAGTTTTTCTTGTGTCTGTTCATTAAATTGCATTCAGCTAAAAAAAATCATCTTTTTTTAGGCCAGAGTGGCATATTTTGGGGTGGCATACTCTGAACTCTAGCACCCCTTCAAGGCTGTTTGACGCTTTGGACAGCCCTCTGTGAATGCCCCACCAAGTTCCTCTGTCTCATCACCCAGGTGATTTCCTCTTTGGCACTTGTCACTGAGTAACTTTGTAATTACTTCGTATATTACAAGTGATATTTTGAAAATGATTTAGTTAGCTTTTCCAATTGGCTTTTGTGCCAGCAGGCCCAAGGTGACTGACTGTCTGCCATGGGGGAGATTGGCAGTTGTTGTAAAAGTAGCAAAAGAAAAGGATGAGGGTAGTATCCACATCTGACATGCAAATCAGAATTACACAGCAAAACCGCAGTTTTACTAGACAGACATTTGTATTGAGGATTCTCCAAAGTCTTCCATGCCCACTTTAGTCGAAGGCTAGTAATGGAGTTTGTCTGCTGTCCCCCTGAGATGGGAAGCTGGTAAGGCTTGTTGCTCAGTGAGAGGGGGATATAATGCAGGAAAAGTTAAAGAACAAATGCAAAAAAAGGTTAGGTGAGTAGAGAGAAGGAAGGTAGAGTTGGCAGACCAACTTTACCCCAGAGAAAAGTGGCTGCTGTAGATAAACGGAAACAGTAAGACACCAGGGGCAAAGGTGGGCTCTCGCTCCCACCGTCTGTCTAGGGTTCTGGACGAGACCAGTCAGCTTAGCACCGAGATCCTGTGAACTGGCCAACATTTCCCAAATTCCCAACCCAGTGATCAGGAATACACAGGAGTTTGCTTATTCATTAATGAGTCATTATTTATTGAGCACTGTGATGTACCAGGTGCCGGGACAGAACTGTCCTCAAGGAGGTCACCATGCAGTAGGAAAAGGTGACAATATAAATAAAGGTTATAACACTGCTGTGGAGGCCCTGCAGTGTCACAGGGCTCTGAGCTTTAGCTTTTCTGAGCCACTCTGTTCCTATTTAATAACATTCTGAGTTAAGAGAGCAAAGCCACTTGACATTTTGGTTAGCCTGTAGAGCCCTTCTGTGGATACACGTACCATTTCTGCCAGTTTTATTGAAATATTGAAACTAGTTTTAGAAGGCAAAACTGTAGTATTTTTACCCACTGCAGTCAATATTCTGAAGGATAATAAATTCTAGGCACCCAAGCAAGAGTTGGGGGTCCTTTTCTATCAAGTAGCAATGTTGTCGGCAGTTAGACACAAGCAGAGCAAGAGTGATGGGCCAGGTACAAAAGGTCACCAGGGCAAAAAGCCCAGGGTGCTGAGTGACAAGCAAAACTGGGAAAACAAAGACCTCCCCCCAGGGTAACTTTTCTTTCCCTTTTCTATTGCTAGTCATGTAGTTAGGACCCTCCCTGGACCTTTCTTCCCCTGGCAGTTGGTAGTCATGCGGTAGACCCCTTGGAGGAGGAACAAGGTGCCTAGGAGTGGTCTCATGTGACTCCTGTGGGCCCTCGCATGACCACTCCCTTAAGCATTAACTCCTAGGGATAACATCTAGGCCTCAGATGTGTTTCAGCTTCAGGCCCAGAGACACACCAAAACCAGGTAAGTGATGCCATGGCTGACATCAGGACCAGTTGTGTTGACTAATGACTGACTCCCTGTTCTGGTACCAATCAATCAGTAGAGACCACTACCCAGAAAGACACACCTGGAAAGCTGACTATTCTATTGAGATCCTCCCCTGGGACCTCTCCTAAAATCCCTCCCCTTAAAAGAAGCCCTTAGGAGGGAGCACCAAGTGGCTCTCCGTTCCAGGAGAACACCTGCACCTTTCCCCTCCCATCTTTTTTCCCCCAGGCGTGTTACCATTCACTTTCCTAAGCTCCAAGGGCCCTTCTTTTGCCTCCCTCCACAACTTGCTTGCTGAGTCCATTTCTTCTACAGCTTACTTCTTCTCCCTCTGTGACTTTCTACATAAACTTTCTCTTACTGTTTGAGTCGTGGCTCTGATTCTTTCTTAGCCAGAACTGAAGTGCTGAGGTTGCTGAAGCAAGGTCTGGTCCAACTCCACTGGCTGGACGCCTGGTGCGGTTTCCACCACCACCAACAGCAACATTTCCCAGGTTCCCAACCCAGTGATCAGGAATGCACAGAAGTTTGCTTATTCATTAATGAGTCATTATTTATCGAGCACTGTGATGTACCAGGTGCTGCGACAGAACTGTTCTCAAGGAGGTCACAATGTCGTAGGAAAAAGTAACAATATAAATGAAGATTATAACACTGTCGCAGATGAAAAAGGGACCACACACTAAGCCTGACGAGCTCAGGGGAGGTCTGCATGGCGGCCTTACAAACCCTAAAGTAACCACACAAGATGGATCAAAATTAAAATTTTCTAACTGCAAGTGAGTTATGACCTAGGCTGGTATCTTTCTTGACAAAGGTCAATCTTTACCTTAACTGAGCCTGTCTATTGTCATTTTGCATCTACTATAACATACCTTTGGATTGTCAGGGTAATTTCCTTTCTCTAGACCCCTCAGGGCACAACTTCCCACCAGAGCAAAAGACCATAGAGGACCTCATTGTTATTGCTATTGCACTAACTGTTAACTATTAAGTATCTTATACCCACCTTTGTAAAAGAAGTGTGTGTCTATTCTGTTTATCCAGTCCCAGAGATTACTCTGCTTTGGGTTCCAGCTCCAGTGAGTTTCATGTGAGTTTAACCAGTGAGTTTCATGTAACCCCCTTACATCCTCCCCTTTGATTCTGATGTGTATCCCAGAACATTTTCTCCATGCATTGAGACTTTGCTTCCCAGCGAAGGTCGCCAGAACAGTAGAGGAAGAATCACTTTCTCTCCTCTACACAAGGGAAGATGAGGTCTTACTGGAGGAGGATGGACCCTAAGTCAATATGACTGGTGTCCTTATAAGTAGTCCAACACGCAGACACACACGGGGGAGACCCCAAGTGAAGAAGTTGACAGAGATTGGATTTATGCTGCCGCAAGCCAAGGAAGACCAAGGACTGCCAGCAACCACTAGACCATGGGAGAGAGAGGTGGATCCGATTCTCACTCAGAACTTCCAGTGGGAACCAACCCCAGTGACGCCTTCATTTGGGACTTTCTAGCTTCCAGAACTGCACCAGAGTAAATCTCCGCTGTTTTTAACCGCCGCTTGTGGTGACTTTTTACAGCAGCCCTTGGAAACTAGCATAAGTACCATGTGAGGAGTTCCTCGAAAGGGCATTCACACAGCCCTGGGAAACACGGTGGAGGAGCAAAGCTCCTCACACAGAAACTGGGGTCCTGTGTCTATCAGAGTCAGGGAGAAGTGGTTGGAGGCAGCAGCTGCAAGGAAATTGCTAGCTCAGCCAGAATGATGTAGGAGACCAAGAAAAGCCACTTCTCCGTGCTCAAAAACTGTTCAGTGGCTCCAACAGGAAACCAAGCCTAGGATGGACCAAGATGGAATTCTGTCTTCCAGTGCAGGGCGAGAAGCTTTCCAGCTGTACATGTGAAGGAAGCGAGGAATCCGTGAAAAGTTTGAAAAAGAGATAGAAGAATGATTCTCCAAGTGTGTCTGAATTGCCTTAGGCCTTTTGGTAAAGGATCCCTAGGAAAGGAGACAGAGGGAGCAATGAGAATGGAAAATCTGTATGTGCAGTACTGCTGGCCACTGATGCTCTGTGGGGGGAAACAGGGAATGCAATGTTGCTCAGTCTGTTTCTCAAGGAGATATTATCCTCTTTATTATTACTTCCACCAAGTTGACACTTTATCTACCAAGCCGATATTTCAAGAAAGGCTTTCTCAGTTGAAATGGCTTCCTATCTTCTTCTACCAGATTCCGAAAATATATGGATACCCCAGAGAAAGTGTATTTGAAATTCCAAGGGGTTTTCTAGGTAAAAATCTACTGTGCCATCTTTTAAAATAAATGAGTTTGGTTGCACAAATACATTCATGTCAAATCATTTCTAAGAGAAACACATTTTAAGCTCCATAGATCATATTTGGGTTTTTATTCCAATATTAGGTGTTATTGTAAATCACAGAAAGGGTAGAAGTGAAAAAGCTTGAGCTATTGTTTCACATTACAGAAAATGTTATTTTGTTCTAATTCTGGTTTAATTGAAGTTATTTATGAAGGTAAATATATTTACCTTGCAGGTAAATACAGGGAAGTGTTTTAAGATATAGAGAGGAGGAAACACATTTTTCCCAATCAGACTATTGAGCAAGATCTTTGGCAAGTCTTGCAGAAAAAATAAATATTAACATTCTGTTTTTCAGAGACCAGTTACCTGGGCCTGTCTCTTTTCTCCTACTGTTGCTGATCACAGTCAGAGAAAGAACCTGGGTGAGTACAGAGCTTCCCAGGTCCTTTCCTCTCCTCACTTCTGATAGGTTTGCATTTTGAGCTTTATCTCCATTCAAGGGTATTTCTTTTGGAAAGAGCACTTTATGTGGCATAATGTTAACTCTCAGCACCCAGTAAGCAACATTCTCCTCCTCTTATGGGTAAGGCCAGCTCTGCAAACCCAGGAATAAGTGATATAAAAGGAAAGAAGCAAACCAGAAAATTTACATGCAATTAAGGACCTGAAGTCCAAATGGCTGGTTTTGATTAACATGGACTCTTTTCCTAATGCTTATTCATTTGTTCATTTATTGGATTTCAAAACCGCACCCTATGCCCTCCGGTCTCTGCAAATAAAGACATAATTTAAAATACCGCAACACAAATGTGCTATTTATTACTGTGTAAAAGAGCCATTATTACAGTGACTTATTTCTCTTTCTTCAGGAAACCAGCTCTTTTCAAGTTATTTACCATGCTGTCAATTATTACCATCATTAATAATGATAATGATAATCACTGAGAAGTAGCAATGTGTGGAGGGATAAATGGAGCACAGAGCTCGGCACAGGCCCAACCCTCGGGAACAACGGCGATCCTGTTTCACCCCGGATTTCACAAAGTGAGGGTGGCCGATACCAGGAGCGTCTTCACCCATTAGGCCCCACTCATCTCCTTAGTTTCAAAGCTCCCCTTTTGCAATCCCCTGTGCATATAGAGGGTGCAAATTCACTGTTGCCCTTTTATTCGGGACCTGGTGCCCATGCACCCCAGTCCTTGCAGCTCTTCAGGCGGGCACCAATTGCCAGATTCCCCCCAGCTGAGAGGGACTGGGTGTTAGAGTACCACTGGATATGCTGTTAGTGGAATCTGTTATCGAGTCACAAGACAACATGCCAGTCTGGCACTAGTCTGCAAACTGGAAGTGCATGGGGGAAACACAGACACCCTGTCTCACAATGAATAGCTAAGCTGTGAAACCTACTGCCTGGCTACCTACTCCAGGCTACAAATTAGCCTGTCAAAAACAATTGCACTGTGTGAGATGAAGCATCACTTGTTCCTCTGTCTGTCTGTCTGTCTATCTATTTGCATGCATGTGCCTCCTTTGTCTTCATAAATGCATGTGTAAGTGTACAAGGAAAGAAAATAATAACCAAAGTTCTTGGTAGGTATCTTGCCTGGATTAATGTGTTCTGATAACATTCTGAATATAAATCTAAGTGAAACATTAAGGGCAAGGGTAGAAATTGGATAATAGCTCTTTTCTAAGTAGTAATCTCTGGAATAATTTATTCTCACTATTTTCATGGATGCCCAGAATGAAATATGTCATTTGTTTTTATCATATTATAGAATTTGACTTAATACAAATTTTAAGGTATACCCATCCCCACAAATGCCAATGCTTCTCATCCTAAGATGCTGAGGCTTAATTTTAACCATCAGAAATATAGCTGTGGAAGAAAAATAGCAGCGTTTCTTATTTTATTCCTTCCCCTCCTTGGCTCAGCCATCTGTGGAACAGAGATCAGAAAGGAAACCAGGCAACGTAGGAAGGGAAGCACCGGTGGCATATGTACCCTGGTTGGTGACATTTCTGTTTCATGGGCCTGTTTCCTATTTATCCCACATCTTGACCATCTAGGGACGAGTCACAGAGGAATCAGACAGAAGTGGATCTCCATTCAAACACACACACACACATACCCCTAAAACACAAGCTTTTCTGAAAGCGACAAGTAGAGATCATCTAGCAAGAAGGAAGGTGAATACTCATCTCTTGGCCCTAATTCCTACCTGGTTATTTGATTCTCAATGCCTTTCTTTTCACGGGTACTAGATAGAGACCCTAACACTCTACACAAATACACAAACATTATATATGGATACAGAATGCATGTACACATGCTAAAGATTAACTTCTCCCCTTGGAAAAACAGATAATATTCTTAGATCCAAATACAGACTTGGCTGTTATATAATTATCTCAGCAGGAGTTATTTGTGTGTATCAAAGGGTGAAATTTGATCTAGGCTAATTAAGTTTGTTTTCCTTTTATCATTTAGACGTGTAGAGCAGTATTTCCAAAATACATTTATCATCTTTTAAGGAAAGATTTTTTCTTGCACGTACTTAGAAGTTAAAAGTGCTATGGGTAAGGACTTAATTGTGAATCGCTGTTAATTTTTGCTTCGCTGGGAGTTATAGACCAACATCAGATTGTTTCTTACAGAGATGTTTTCCTTCAGCTTTTAGAAGAGAGAGGAAGTAGAGGGAACATTGAGCTTTTTATTTAAATGACCTGAGATGTGCGCCTTTAAACTTCCAATTACGGAGCACAGATTTGCTGCTGAACCTTCTGTAAGCCTATCAGTTAAAAGCCTGTGTGGTTGCATGACATGTCACCTCCAGCCTCTGATTAGCAAATTGCAGGCCAAGCCAAAACACTTAAGCAGTGCTGCTGCGTGTCTCATTTTGGAGGACTAGATCATTACAGTTTAGTAATTTAGATAAATCTTTTCAGTCTATACTTCTTTCCTCCGTAGAAACCTGTTGCAGAGAGAAGGCACTCAGGGCCAAATTAACACTACATTTTCCTTGTGAGGAAATGCCGAAAAATTGCATTGATAGAACTTAAGAGGGGTTTATTGCATTCACTATCTGAAATTACCTTGTTCATTTACTCATTATGGGTTGCCTCCTCCTCTAAAATGTAAGCTCAGTGAGAAATCCTAGACCTGCTCTGTCTGGAGAGCTGCTGTATCTCCAGATTATTGCCCAGAGCTCAGCAAATATTTGTTGAATGCATAATTTGTTTATTCGTCCATTCCTCAAATATTACAGATGAGAAAAATAAGTCCCCTGCCTTTAAGAGGTTCATAGTCTTTTAGAGGAAACACAACCACTAAAACAACTGCAGGGCAAATCATGAGACTAGGAGAGGGAAGCAGATATTAGATATGACCACTAAAAATATAAGCTACATATTATTTTCATGTATCAAAAATATGCCATGATACAAACACAGACATGTTTGTTATATTACTCCCCACACAGATTAGCTGTTCATTTAACAATCATTCACTGAGTACTTGGGCAATGCTGCCATGCTTATATGTGGAACCACACCAGGGCATGAAGCTGCAGTCCAAGGGCAGAGGCAGCTTAGAGTCAAAGGCAAACTGAGGTAAAGTCAGGGGTGGTGCATGCATTAGGACGTCTCTGTAGGCAATCTAGTCATCGGGTAGGGTAGGCAACTGGTACTGGAATATTTGCAGTCAGGAAGGTAAAGTTCAATAAGTTCCGTAAGTTCTCCATTTTTGCATCAACTGGAAAGGCCATGACGTTTGAGGCTATTCATGGATGCCCACAAAGTCAGGTAGGAGATAATTCATCCTTCCTCTGCTTGTTGTCTCCAAATTTAGGGCTTATATTTTTCAGGATAGAATCAGGACTCGGCCCAGAGCCCTGGCATAAGAATGTCTTCAAATGTTTTCCCTGCAGCCACCCCTGGCTTAAGGATGTGTGGGACCAGGGACAAAGGACTGGAGGCCCTTTAGATAATGAGCCACCTGGTGCTAGGACACGTCATCTCTATTTATTATGTGCAAATTTATTAGCACAGAAATTAAATTACATCTGTGACTCTGGATGCTGCACGATGACTCAATGCATAGTTGAAACAGTCACTTTGTTATTTTATAGATAATAACAATAACAATAGTTAATATTTATTAAGCAGTGATAATGCGCCAGGGCTTCATTATAGACATTTTCCATTGACTAACTTTGTTATTCATAAACACCTTATATAGTGGCTACTATTACTATCCCATTACAGACGAGGAAACAAGCCCAGAGAGGTTGAGTAATTTGCCTAAAATTGTAACCAAAACACAGGTTTGGCTCCCTGCCACAATGAAAGCCAAACTCATGACACAGGTGCTGGTGTAAAAGGGAACAGGTTTATTCAGGTTCTGTGACCTGGGAGAATGGTAGACTCCTGTCTGGAAGACCATCTCCCTTCCTGCTAAAGCCTGTGGTTCTTATAGGGATAGGGAAGGGGGGGCTTTCTTTCCTATCCAATTATTTTGCTAGCTTTTGGAGCCCTCTGGGCCCTGTCTGTTCATCTTTCTAGCTTTTGGCATGGTCAGTGTAAGGACCTCCCCCTGCACCATCTTGGCCAATGGGGGAAACTCTCCGGTGCTCCCTGACTGTCTATTGCAGTGGGGAGAGGGTTGCTGCAGAACCTGTCACTGGGAAGCCTGGAGATGCCACAGCCCTCAGCCCACCTCCCAATGCTGGACACCACCTGCACTTCCAGGGAAGCTGGCTGCGGACCTCGGGGCACCCCCGGACCCAGGATGCCCATGTCTTCTGTGTAGCTCTCCTACATGGCCCCTCTGAAGTGGCCAGGCAGGTCCACACTCTGACTAACAGCTGCTTATGCCAACAAAATCACACAACTCATAAAAGGTAGCGTGAGAGCCTAGACAGCTGGCTCCAGAGGCAGCAAAACCCCTCCTTCCTTCCCCTCTCTATATTTTTCTCTCTGTAAGTCTGTTTCTTCCAGCAACATTGCAAGGTATGCTTTATTTTCCTCATTTTGCAGACAAAGACACTTATGAATGGCCCAGTACATTCTGAAATCAGGATGTGAACCCTATCTGTCTGCCTGGCTGTCTGTCTCAAAGGCCTCTGCTCCATCCCCTGCCTGGAGCTTTCTGTGTGACTCTCCTTCCCACAGAACTCGAATGGCAAATTACCTCATTCTTGCTTTTTCTATTCTTGCTTTATTTAGTCTTTCCTGGTAAAAAAAAAAAATAAATAAATAAAGCAACAAGTTCTAACCGAGTGTTGATTAGCAGGTTCTGTGTTCCTTTCTGAGAGTGATAGTCTTTCATATTCGCATACTACTATATATCTTTCCAATAATGTTCCTTTTCATGCCCTCATCTGACATCACAACAATCATGAGCTATAAAAGGTGGATATTAATGTCCTTTATTTCTGAAATGAATAAACCTTATGAGAGAGTAAATAACATGCCCAAGGGGCTTGCACCTGGTCTTGCTCTGCTTTCATTTACTTGCCTTTGTTTCTACTTTGTGTAAACATCCTGAAGCAAAGCTTGAGAGGTAGGAGAATCAGACCAAAAAAATGAAATCTGCTTCTTCTCTTAGAGAGACCATATGGATTTCGACAATAATTTCTCTACATGCAATAAAAATATCTAAAAAGAGATCAGGGGATTTCATTTAAATGCAGAGGTCTGGACACAAGTATTTGCCATTACTTTTTCTTGAAGTTATATAAAAATGACAAAAAATGCATGAACAGAGCATAAATCCACAATAACAAAGATAGTGAAAGAGATGATCCATCTAGGAGGCTGATACCTGAATAGTCAAAGCATAGGAAGAGAGAACAGACAGAGAGGGGTTACAAAAAAATTCAAAATTTTTATCCAGAACCGAAAGATATAAAATTTCAGGTTGAGATAGTCAATGAATGTCCTGTTCAACAGATGAAAAAACCCAAATAAAGAGTCATTGTTATGAAATTTCAGAACACTAGAAATAAAGAAAATACTCAAAAAGTATCAAAGAGGAAAAAAAACAGGTGACATAATAGGATGGAGAATCTGGCCCTGGTTAGTGTGGCTTAGTTGGTTGGAGCATCGTCCCATAACTGAAAGATTGTGGGTTCATTCTCAGTCAGGGCGCATACCTCAGTTGCAGGTTCAATCCCCAGTCTGGGTGCATATAGGGGAGAACCAATTGATATTCCTCTCTCCCAGCAATGTTTCCCTCTCTCCCTAAAAAAGCAATGAAAAAATATCCTCAGGTGAAGATTAAAAATAAAGTACTGAGAATCTGAATGGCATAACATTTCTCAATAGTAACATTAAAAACTAGAATGGATCAATGCCTTTAAAAATGTCTAGAAGAAAAAGAAAAACTCGGGTAAATTTTTTCCAATCTAGAATTTTAAGCTGATACAAATTATCTATCAACTATGATGTTAGAACAAAGATGATATCAGATATGCATCTCAAAAATATTTACTGCCAATGTGTTCTCCTCAAGGAGCTACTGGAGTGTGGGGGAAACTCTGCACAAGCCCCCCGTCCACCACAGATGAAAATAATACTACCAAGACATGATTTGCTTGGGGAGGAAAGCTGGCCAATCTCTCAAAGGAGAAGGGCCCCGAGTCCTTACCTTAATGATATTCATTGGGTTCATAACACACAGGGATACATGTAAAGCTCATCAATCAATGTCAGACAATAAGGGTTTAACAAAGAACTCTGAGGGCCTATTTTGTGTCTGGGTCAGATAGCTAAAGAGCCATAAAACTCTGAGGAAAAAACTCGCTTCTTGTTTGGATCCTTATTTAATTGAGAGCATTCTAAACAAAAGCAGGTTTCACAGGATTTTACATGTTCTTTCTTATGCATGATTATTCCAGAAACCGCTCTAGCCGGCAGAGGGCTGCATCCCCTCCCCATCAAGGCTCAGGCTTAAGTGGATTAGAGCCAGAAAACACTTCTCCCAGATGGTAAGGGGACTCAGGCTATGTCAAAATAGCCAGGGTGAGGGTCCTTCACCCTCACTTTGCTGCAGTCCCCGAGTCCTTTCTTGATGGCCTCCCACACGATGGTGTCTACTTGGGTTGCCTCTCCTCTGAGGGGTCGTACCTGTCATTGACTATCAACCAAGCGTTGGGAGCCAGAGATGGTAGAAGCAGTGCTTTTGCCAGGGAGACAAGCTTTGTTTCCTCAGTGGCTCACAGTCTGGAGGTCGCTCACTCAGCCTTAGCCACAGGGGGGCGGTTACAACTCCTGAAACCAGACAGAGCAGGTCCCAACACTAGAGAACATGCCTTACTGAAACAAGTAATAAACCAAGAAAGAAGACATAGAATAGGAACAAGGAAATAGGAAAACTAACATATTCAAACATGAAGGGAATCCCCAGGGTGACGACAACAGGATTCTTCAGGGACATACTTGTGTATCAGGACCAGAGAGCAACCAACACAGATTGGAACAACAGGAGACAGAGGTTTCCAGGAGCATGTGTCCAAGACAAAAATAAAAATGACAGACACATAGATATTTGACTGTAACAAGATACAATTTACACTTAAATTAAAAGTTTGAGAATAAATTAGGGACATACAAAATTAAGCAAAGGAAAAAATAATTCAATGAAAAGTTTAAAAATTTTTAAATGCTATGTAACTACAATATGCTATATGAAGCAGCTTAAAAATATTAATATAGTGATAATAATATAAACACTGAGTACAGAGTGAATAAAATTACATCAGAATTATATTGGAAGAATGGGTGAAGGGAAGTGGGAGTTATGTGTGTGTGTGTGTGTGTACGCATTTCTCATTTTGACAATGAAATATATAAATCATATTTAAAAGAAGAAACTAATTAATAGCACAATGTTTTTTTTAATATGAAAGTATACCCTGGAAGAAACAGATAAAAGAGTGGAAAATAATTGCTTCAAGGAAATGGAAATCAGGATGAGGAGGAAGATGGTTCAGAGAATACAGTTCTCCTCAGAAACTATGACAGAAATGGTACCACCTACTATTTTTCCCTTTCTTCTCAGTAATGAAACACCAATTCAGGAGAGCATATGCCCAGAGCAGTAAGCCATGCTTCTCAGTCACTCTTGCACCTAGGTGAGGCAGTATGCCTTCACTGAGGACAGTGGGATGTGAGCAGAAGTTGTTGGGAATGACATGTCTTTTGTCTTTCCTTTTTTCTTTCTAGCCTCTGGAATGTGAATGTAAATAGCTGAAGCTTATTGTGACTAAGGAGAGAGAAGCAGGAATCTAGAAGAAGCCGACATTTCTGATAACTTCAGAAAGCCAAACAAGCCCTGGACTATGCAGCACTAAACAGCCTTTACTACAAGTGAACACACTTTTTGTATTTAATACACTGTTATTTCAGGGTTCTGTTAAATGTAACTGAGATTTCATTCTAATACATATACCTCAAATGTGTATATGGATTATTAAACTATGTGTGTATGACTTGGATAAAAATTAATTTAAAGAAAGGAAGGTCAGAAAAGAAGAGAAGAATTACCATGTATGTTCACTTGATAAATGATACTACTCCTTCACAGGCCTCATCACTAAATGCATGTCTGAGATGAAGAGTACACTGAATGGAACCCATGGCAGATGAGATATTGCACAAAACAGATTAGTGATTTAAAAATATAGTAATAAAAGCTACCCCCAAAATACACAGAGCAAAAGGAAATTTGAAAAATGAAGAGACCCTCAGTATGTTGTGGAATATCTTAAGAAGCTTGATATCTATGAAATTGGAGTCCCTGAAGAGGAGGTGGGGGAAGGAACAAATGGACAGAATAAACAGAATGGACAGAATATTTAAAGAAATAATGGCTGAAAACTCTCCATATGTGGTGAAACTTACAAGTCCAAATATATAAGAAGCTAAACAAATCTCAAGCACAAGACATATCAAATAACATTGCTCAAAGCCAGTGATAAAGAAAAATATTAAAATCAGAGAAAAAAGACATGTTAGGTACAGAAGAACAATAAGGATTACAGCAAATTTCTTATAGGAAACAATGGAAGTGAGAAGACACTGGAACAACATCTGTAAAGTATAGGGGAAAAACCCAACTGTTAATCTAGAAGCCTACATGTGGGAGAAAAGTAATAAAGCCAAAATAAAAAATGTTTGTTTACATATAACTGCTGCAATAATTCATCAGACACAGACCTGGACAATAAGAGATGTTAAGGAAGTCCTTCAGGCAGAAGGAAAGTGATAACAGATGGAAATATGTATCTACACAAAGGAACAAGGAGAACTAGTACTGGCAATTAAATGGATAAATGTATTAAAATACTTTTCCTTTATGATTAGGAACAAAACAAGAACATACATTCTTGTGACTTCTTCTCAAACTTGTCCCAGAAGTTCCCGTTCATAAATAACACAAGAAAAAAATGTATCGGTATTTAAAATGAAAAAGTAAAACTAATTTTATTTGCATACAACACAATTGTCAATGTAGAAAATCTGATGAAATCTGCAAAAAAGCTAATAAGCTAATAAGTGATTTTAGTAAGGTTGTACAATGCATGATAATATGCAAAATAATTGATTGCATTTCCATACATTAGTGACGAGCAGAAATTAAAATTCTTAAATAATACTGTTTACGATAGCATTAAAAATCTAACATATTTAGACATAAAGCTGACAAAGTTGTGCCAGACATGTACACAGAAAATTAACATTGCTGAGAGAAAGAAGAACTAAATGAACTAAACATGACTCAATATTGTTAAGATATTAGCATTCCCCAAATTCATCTATAGATTCAATGATATCTCAATCAAAATCCCAGCAATGATTTTTGTAGAAACTGACAAATTGATTCTAAAATTTATATGACATTGAAAAGGACCTAGAATAGCCAAACAACTTTGAGAAAGAAGAACAAAATTTGATAAGTAACACTAACCAATCTCACAGTTTATTATAAAGCTATAATAATCAACACAGTGTTGTATTGGAGTAAAGACAGACAAAGGAATTAACAGGGAAAAATGGTGATTCCAGAAAGAGATCCACATATACATGAGCAACTGATATTTTTACAATGTTGCAACGACAATGCAGTCGAGAAGCAATAGTCTTTTCCATAAGCGGTGCTAAAAACAATTGAATATCCACTTAAAAAAAACTTTAATCCATACCATTTACCATATAAAAAATTAACTTAGAATATATCATAAACCTAAGTGTAAAACCTAAAACTATAAAATGTCCAGAAGACAACATGAGAAAGTTTTTGTGACTCGTTTCAGATTCCTAATTTTGAAGTTCCCCTGCTATAACGCAAAAACCCTTTTGCACACACAGGGTGACAGCTGGCTTTCATAACATTGTCCTGAGGGGAGGGTGGGATGTAAGCGACCTAAGCAGTTATAACTCTGCCTTGGATCCAGAAACCTCATGTTTGCTCTCAGGAATGTAAGGTCAGAGGCAGAGTTCTACCCCACTCAGGTGCTCCATCCCTCTCACGGGCTTTTCCACTACTTATCTTCTTACAATGCCCAAATTTACATTTCCAGTCTAGACTTCTTTGGTTTTCAGACTGGAATTTTCCACTTGCCCTGTAATATATCCACTTAGATGCCTCCCTGGCATCTCAAACTCAATGTGACCAAAGTGACACTTAATACCCTGTCCTACACATCAGCCTTTTCTTCTATGGAGGCATCATCTCTGCCTCGTCACCACGTCCAGAAACCTGGCAATCCCCCAAACGTGTGTGACAGGACAGGAGAAACAAGATTCACATGTGATTTCAATGTTTGTAGCTGCAATGACTGAGAGTGGTTTGTTAACTGGAAGATGTCCAGGGAAGGAACATTATATTCAGGAGGGAAGATGCTGAAATTGTGGACATGTTGATTTGAAGGTGCTGGCAGGGCTTCCAGGTGGAGATTTCTAACAGTCAGTTGGAAATGACACTCTACATGACAGATTGCTGATCTCAGTTGCAGAAATGAAAGCTCAAGAGCTTTTCTGAAAAGTTTAAGCTGTGGTTTGACAGGAAGCATACTGTTTCTAAGAGTGAAAACACTCAGAAGCATTCAGGTGTGGAGGACAGACCACAGGGAGGAAGAGAAAGAGAAGCGCGTGGAGGAGGAGTGGCGTTTGGAGTGTGCTTTTCTGGCCGTTAAAGGACAGGCAGTATGAGTTGGAGTTTATGTGGCAGGGTCTTTACTAGACAGCTCTTGGATACACAACTTCTTCTTCTCTGCCTGACAAAATCTCTGCCCTCTCTTCCCTGCTCTCCCTTACCCTATTTTTTTCTAGCTTGGAAGTGCCTGCATGGGGGAAGGCAGCGTGCAGAAGCGGGGCCCGGATGTAGGTTTTTCACCCCATTGCATCCAAGAGGCAGGCAGTGAGGAGCAGGTTAGCAGGAAAGGTCCGAAGGCTCTGGCTACCCTTTCTGATTTTTGCCGTGGAGCTGACGGCCTGCGTGAAAGAGGCTGAAGGGATGTGTGTTCTGCATTTATGTCTGGAATTTATTCCTTTGGCTCTGTAAGATGTGACACTGCATAATGGCCATGAAGAAGTGATTTTGATCCTGTAACTATCTTGGCAAAAGGTCCAGAGAAACATATGGACCTAATCTTCAGGACATTTGTAGAAGCCTCTTCCCTTAGCGATTGTCTTTGCAGGCTTTTTTTCACTCCTGAGGCTTATGGCTCTCACCTTAGCTTCATTCTGTTTTTACTTAGGAGATAAAAAGTTAAATTGTATCCAACTTGAAGAACTAAAAATATTAATGTAAGAGCAAGTCATCATTACGACACATATCAATTTCTCCCCTCTGAGGCAGTACGCAGAACAGGGCTCTGGACGCTAACCCAGCCAGGACCAGGCAAACGAGGTCTGGATGGATCTTGGTACACACTGTGAAACAGGGGTTTTTTCCATCCTGGGATCTAGCGTCGTCATCTGTAAATTTACAGAGAGGTGATACAAACAAAAAAAAAATCTTTCTAGGCATGATAACTTGCTCCAGTAGCATTCGGCAACAAAACGTTCTTTTTAATAAATTTGAGGATTACTCATTAATCTTTGGAACAAATTTCAATCTATGTACATTCTTATTTTAAATCTTAATCCCCAAACGTGTGTGACAGGACAGGAGAAGCAAGATTCACATGTAATTTAATGTTTGTAGCTGCAGTGACTGAGAGTGGTTTGTTAACTGGAAAACGTCCAGGGAAGGATCGTTATATTCAGGAGGGAAGATGCTAAAATTGTGGACATGTTGATTTCAAGGTGCTGGCAGGGCTTCCAGGTGGAGGTTTCTAACAGTCAGTCTAACAAATACTTGAGATAGTACACTAAATCCAGCTACGTTGCCCCTAAGTTTCTCTGTGTGTTTGGGAAGTACCGCTTATTCAAGTTAAGTTTCATTTGTGGCCTTCATTTAATCCTGATCCTTGTTTCTTTCCTTGGAGAGTCTGACTAATGTGATGATCAAAACAAAACCCTCAGAAAATACCAAAGCCCAGAACCCAGTCCATGGAAACTGACTGTGCTTTGTCCCTGAAGTTGCCTTTTAAAACTAGCTCCCTGAGGAATGCCAGGTAAGAGGTCTGCCAGGACCTCTTTATTCACTTACCAGTGTTTTCCGAATGCTCTTTGAGAAAGTTCTTTGGGGTTGTTCTGCTGGGAAAAGGAGAGAGAGACTGTGACTGTGGAGAAGGTGGCTTCCTGGGGTAGGAGGTCTTCTTTGCTTAGACCTAAATGACTTTTGCCCTAAGGGAGCTCTCAGAATCACCTTGCTAAACAATTGCTTGGCTGATGGCCAGCCTGAAAGGGACGGGTTTTTTTAATTTTCAGCGGTCACTACGCTATCAAGGTCTAAGCAAATGACTGTCCTTTGAACCCTGGCTAAGAGAAATAAGTAATTACACACTCTTCTGTGTTCCAACACATTATGGTTATAGGTGAAGTCGGTCTTATAAATCTGATAATAAAATGGAATATTATTCAGCCTTCAAAAGAAGAAAATCCTGTCATCTGCAATAATAAGGATGAACCTCGAGGGCATTACACTAAGTAAGACAGCCACTGCGTGGTACTACTTATAGGTGGAATCGAAGTTTTAAAAAAAAATCAAACTCATACAGACAGAGAGCAGAAAAGTGATAGCCAGGGTCTAGGGACTGGGGGTTTTAAAAAGAGGTTGGAGGAAAAGTACAAACTCTCAGTGATAAAATGAATCAATCTGAGCATCCAATGTAGAACATGGTGGCCATAGTTGATAACACTGTGTTGTGTAAGTGAAATTTGCTACGAGAATAGAACTTAAATGTTCCCCCAAAGAAGGTAAATATGTGAAGTAATGGGTATGTTACTTAACTTGATGCTGTGATTATTTTACAATGGATACATATATCAAATCATCATGTCGAATACTTTAAATGTCATATCATTTAATTTGATTACCTGAAAATGTGTCTTAAAAAGAAATGAAAATATAGGGAGAATGTCCACCTTTGCTTTCAATATCACAAAGACTAGTTTTTTATAAAATTATTAGCTAGTCTGTGATTACAGGTGAAATGAAGAGCTTCTTGTACCAGAGCATTACCATTCTAGCAGCAGTGACTGGCCGTTAAAACATATTCTTTCTACTAATACTCATAAAGAACAGAGTACACTAAAGCCTGGCCTTGTGTCTGTAGCCTAGTAAGGAGTAGCGAATGGATGGGAATAAATGGAAGGAAGTGGAGAGAAGAAGAAAAGGAAGGAACAAACGGGAAGGAGGGAGGGAGGCTGCCAATGCTCCGTTTGTCAAGGTAGTCAGGTTCTCCAGGAAGACAGTGAATGGAAATCATAAAAATAAAGGGTAAGCCATACCTGGAGCAATAAATTTTATGAAATGTTAATTGGGTTTACTCTCAGAACTCTTCCTTTTATTATTATGTTTAACACCAAACACTAAAAAATTAATCAGGAAATTCCATCTGGCCAACGATTTTAATTTATGAAATTCCTTTCACTTCAGAAGATTAAAAGCAATCCTCTGAGCATACTGAGCACCCTAAGAGAGCCCCAAGCAGCCCTGAACAAAGACTCTAGAGCGTCATTTCCTTTTAGATTGTAACACCTTCGACTCATTTGCAATCTATAAATAAACTTACATTTTACAGAAATGGCTCTACAAAAAGCAGCATCATATTAGAATTAAATACAAAAGGCTATTTTTAAAAACTGTTCTGATTTTTTAAAAATTAATTATCGGCCCCAGGTAACACAACAGTTAGTTATAACATGGCTTACTATAAGTTTTATGTTGCTTAACCACTCTTCAAAACAATTTTTCTACTTCTGTGCTTTATTTCAAATGCAAGTCAATGTTAATTGAAGATTTTGTTGTTTATGGCTGCCCTGTTCTGTAGTGGGGAAAAAGAAATCACTAATATTCTGGAATCAGCAATAAATGTTGTTTACCTTTAAAAATGCACACTTGGTTTTTAGATATTTGTGGTTTCCCTAGGTATAATATAAGAAGTTACCTGACCCCAAAATGAATCTTTGAAACTGAAGCCCTCCACTGAAGAACACATAAAAAAGAAAACCAAGGGTAATTTGGGGGCAACGTTTCTCTTGGCAGAAAAGGCATGTTCAACTGTAAATCTATGAAAAAATAACATTATGAAATCATGACAACTTCAAGCCTGGATATGTTACAGGAGGAAGCTAGTTAGATATTAGTGAAAGAGAAGGGAGCAAAGCTTAAATTCAGTGGGGAAATGACAGCTTCCCAGATGCCCCACAGGACAGCCACATCCTTGGCCAGACAAACTCTAGTCCCCAGCAGTTTTCCAGTCTCTCTGGGGAACAACTGGCCCCCTCCCACAGATTATGAGGAGCAGAAGAGATAGTGAGGGCAAAATTCCTTTGCTGGTGCATTGTGCAGTAGAAGCCAAAATGGCACAGGAGGAGGTCCTTCTACTATGCAGCGTGTGCAGTAGGAGCTGAAATGGTGGCAAGGGGAGGAGTCTGGCCTGGGAAAAAGATTGGATTGGATAAGCACATGGACCCAGAAGATCCAGAAAAGGGATTGGATAAAGGGAGAGCCCAGCACAAGCCCACGAAGAATTAGGAAGATTTGTTGGTATGAAAGAAAGAGTACCCCTTCCCAAACCCAAGGAGATATAATGCAAGTTTAACAAAGGCCAGGGGCTCATTTGTTTGGTGCGCTCTCTCTCTGTAGCAGCTGCACGGGGCCAAGCACAGTGCCAGTTGTGGCTCAGGCACCACCAGGCCTCCACAGACATATGCGCAGATAGGAAAATGAGACACAGAGAAATTCTGCATCTTTGGGTCCTGGCCTGTGGGCCTGTGGCCCCAGAGCCTGAACTTCCCCTGAAGTGAGATGGAGCTGAGACACCTGGTCGTGGATGAGACACTGGACACCCGAGGGCAGTCCTTTGCTTTCACTCCAATAAATCTTGCCACAGTTGCGCATGTCCTCCTATGCATGAGTCCCTGAGATGCTTTTCTCATGACTCTGGGGGAAAATCCTGTTTCCACTGGCAGCAGATATTTGTCCAGTTGAACTTGTTAGTTGATTTTATATGAGGGGATAACAGAGAAAATATCTTGATGTCGATGAGACTTAGGTGAAACCACATGCCTGGGACATGTTATAACTTTTATCTTATATCAAAGGGCACAGATAGTATGATGTACAAGTTGTAGTATTTGGCAATTTTAGGTCTCAGAAAGTAAATGTTAACTGCTCTTTCAAGAGTATGTGGTTTAAAAATAGAGGAAGCCGAGTGATCATTTCTGCTTCTACCTTAATTAACAAAGATTAAGTGCTACATCTTATCTGGTTTTAGCTCTAGAAAAATAGCCTTTGGGTGGTTTTTGCCTAAGAACTTTTTTGAAGAGGAGCAGACCTTCATTAGAGACAGAACACGACCTCAGACACAGGACTCTTGTAACAGAAACTAATTTATTTTCCATAATTTGGCCTGTCTTACCACATTATATTCCAGACAGGGTAAAAATGACCATTTCCAAGCTTTCTGATTCTTGACAACTGAAAATAAATAATACCATGTTTTGAAAGAAGAAAGAATAAACCCAATATTTGATTCAATGGTACCACAGAAATGCCATAGAAAACATGCTCAGTTGTATTTTTCAACTCCATGGATGACAACTACTAACTTACGCCGTAAGAGCACAGCTCACATGATCCATTGCACAACAGAACCAATGCAAAAGAATATTATCACTTTGAGATAAGTTACACCTTAGATCCCTGTTGGGTAAAGAGAATACAAGGGCATAAGGATAAGTCTAGTTGACATTTCTAGAAGAGATAATAAACAATCTAGGCCAACAGCAAAATACTCTCCATGTTCCTTGGGAAAGTGAGCTACTATTCCAGTAAACAGAATTTCTAAGGCAGGTTGTTACATGGCAGCTAATGTCCTCTTGCCATAGATCCCAAGAGAAAGCCTTCCCGCAACTAAAATGTTCACTGGCTAGCGAGCTAAGCAAGACAAATATTTTCTTTCCTAAACTCTAGATTCTTTATTTTGACATCTGCTAAGGACACTAAACTCTGAAAGATCATGAAATGTCAAACCAACTGTCATAAATTGTGAGAACATTTCATGAGATGATGTGAGTTTTGGTGTGGCAAATAGAAGGTATTGCACTTATTTAATAAATCTACATAAAATTTTTAAAGTCATGGGCTCTGAATCACTGCAAAATGTTTGCCAGAGACACTGTACAAGTGTACTGTAGCCACCAAAATAAAGATAACACTTTAGAGAATGAACACAGATAGAATATTAGGCTAGATGGGTCCTTATTTGCTAGAATGGCATTTTATGTAATCTTTCTTTTGCCTTTTGAAAAGCCTGGTATCCAGTCCCATTCTTAACATCATTTCTTTTCATTTTTACTACATGTGAGATGAGTGAAAATGTCTTTTTTGTAGCAAAACTGGTCTAAGTGTGAAATCAACATCAACTTGAAATCACTGTTGGGTCAAGCTGTCAAATTTCATTGAATTAGACTCCGGAGTCCGACTCCAAGGAGACATGAATAATGCCTGTGCTGGTCTTTCCCTTTCAAATTAGTATTCATGAGTCACTGCGAACGTTTTTCTGTCTTGATCTTTGCATTTATCTCAGTAGTTGTATCATTTGATTGCTGACGTGTTTGAACGGAGCTGCTTGATTTTAATTCAATCTGGCACCTCTTCGCGGAGCACTAAATTTTCTCTCAATGGCCACACGTTAAATGATGGCAAGCCCTGAAGGCTCTTCCACCAATGAGATTTCAGCTTTTATTGCTTTGTGCAGCCCATCCATTCTTGGTTCAAGGGCAGCCTAGATACAGAGATCCCAGTTCAGAGACTCACCGGTGATGACACAGATTACCTGGCAGGATGAATAAGAGAAGCCTTTCCGTTCTCTTCCCTACCACCCTGGTGAGTCCTCATACATTTTCCCTTCACTTAACAAGTGTGAGCTCATTCACTGAGGGAAAAGTGTCATCAAAGCTCATGTGTCCTGGTGGCATGGTTCTTTAATGTCTGACCTTCACTCCTGAAAATCTTTAGACTTAAGATGAACAGAACCATTTGACATACAAAAATTGCATCTGTTTTGGAACCTAAAAGCACTCAATCATTATTTGTGTGCTATTCTGAAATAGGATACTGCTTAGAAGTGTGTATGCATGTGTACAAGCTCCTTAGCTTTCAAGGCCAACTACCCAATTCCCAAACACAAAGGTTAGAGCTTCTTAGTGCACAGCAGATATATGACCACATGCTATAAACACAGCTTATGGGGACACAGAGCTGAACATGTTCTACAACTCATTCCTTTTGACTGAGGAGTACCTGCTTTCAAGCGAGTGGTGAGTCATGGGGATGGGGAGAAGCAGAACTTCTTTCTTACACATAATCCTCGTTTGCTTCCAGGACTAGCCAGACTTCTAGAAAAGACAAGACCTGGGGAAACAGCAGAGCATCCCTTAAGACCCAACCGAAGAAGGAGGGACATGGAGAGATTACAGTGTCTGGGCCGGGCCGACCTAACAGCAGCAACGTGCTGGCCTCATCTTCCCCAAACAGCACTTCGTCTCTACAAGGACATTGGCCGGGTGTTCTATTCCCTGCCTTGGAAAGGAATAAAAAGTTACATATTTTTTTCTTTTTTCTTCAAAGCAATCTTTAGAGAAAACAATTGTTACCCCGCCCCCAGCGCAATCAGTATTTCATCAGAAGCAAGACTTAATGGTAAAATAAAAGGAAATGAATCCTGTTCTCTCAATTGTCCAGCATGCACATATTCTCTGACTTTTTTCTTCCCATAACGACACTTAACTGGGTCTTAAACTGTGGTTTTTCTGAGAAGAAACTTTATGTTCTTAGAGTGCTTTTTCAAAAACAGGGCTTCCTTCTAGTGCCACTGTTCTTCCAACATGAAAATTTTTGCTGTCAGTTTTTCTTGTATGTATATCATCTTAAGTGGCTTTTTCCTCTTTTCAAAGAGAATTTATATTGACCCAGCTACCCTCACTCCCTCCCCACATGGCATAAAATGTCAAGATGGCAGGCTGGGTGCTACAGCCATAGAATAGATAGAAAGTAACAGTCCCGCAAAGGGACCAAACTCACAACTGTGTAAATAAAGAGACACCAAGATAAGCCTTCATAGCCAGCTCTGTTCGACTGCAACTGGCACTTTGTTTATTCGTCTGCTTCATGTCTTTAAAGCGTTGCCTTTGTTTCCAAAGGACAATAGTAGTTTATCAAAGAACAGGTTGATATAACTTTTAAGATCCAAAGTTGTATACAAACAGATTTTTAGACCCACTATCATGATACATTATTAAAATAAACAATAGAAATAATATCTTTTTAATTTTACTTGAAATTCTAATGTTTCCAATGAAACTGTTTACTTCATTTAAAAAAATTGTAACTGAGAACCACTTGTATCATTCCCTCACATCGTACCCAGGCTACTGAAGATGTTATAAACCGTAAAATACATGTTTCACATCCTACCCCCATTCCAAACGAGTGAAAGGACAAGAAAGAGAGTGGTTACAGTTAAACATGACTTAGACTTGGAGGGAAATGATCTGTGTTCAGAAATCAATGTGTTCATATAGATACCTGGGGATTTTAAGTCAAATGCAGAGGCAAGCCAGTGCATTCCAACTCTGACATTCAAAGACTCTCTGAAGAATACTAAACAAAACCAAGCATGATCTTTTAGACATACTTCCTAACCACTGCTGTTTATAAACAACAACTTGAAATTCAGCTCTGGTTTACATCTCTTTTTTAAAAATTTGCTCTGAATTTATTTGTACTATGTCAATTATATGAATAAAATAAGAGCCAAGAAACTCTCCCTAAGAAAATGGTTTTGCTAGAAACCCTGTCCTGCTACCTTCTGAGCTCCTTGAAAATGAAAATCTCTGCATCTTGCAGATGACAGCCACCTTTTCGGTGGAACCAAAATAGCTCTCTCAGGTAGAAAGCTGTCTGTCAGTCAGAGTTCTGACAGATACCAGATTTGGCGTGCAGGAGGAAGGCAAGAATCAGTCCCGTGGTAGAAGGCTCAGCGACTGGCAAGACAAGGAGGGGCAACCTGGAATACAGCGCACTCCTAGACACTAGGAAAGCACGAGGAAACCAGTGGGCATGTCTGGAAATGACAGATAACCGAGGGGGAGAAGGGAGCCACTAACTCGTGGGATTTTGAAAGGGCTGTGCAGTATGCATTGAACTGAATGGTTTCCATTTGTGAAAGAAATCAAATACATTCACATGCATAGGATTTTCTCTCCCTCTAGTGGTGGGGTGGGAGTCTTTGAAGTGAGACACTATCACTGCATTATACTGCTTCCTAAGCAAAGATGAGTTTCCATTGGAGCACCTTTTGCCCATAAAATTAGGATTTTCTTTAGGTGTGCTGCTGTCTCTTATGGGGGTTTTCAGAAACATCCCCAACTCTTCTTGTTAGGAAGTGCATTGCCTCTTAAGTATGCTGATTACCAGTGGTAAGGTAGCAAGGCTCTCCCTTTCCTTTTGCCTAAAGGGTGTCCCCCTCTCACTTCTGAGATACAGGAATCCCCCTCTCCTCTGATGTCCTATCAGAAGTGGAACTCTCCTGACCCCAAGTCTGGGCCAGAAAAATCTGGAGCTAAATGAGCAAGCTCACCTCGAGCAAAGCTGGGAAGCGTGGAAACTCAGAGGACAGAAACTATGAAAGGATCTAAAGAGTGAGCTGAACATGATAGAAAGGGCAATAGAGATCAATTTTGGAACAAATCTCCACCTCCACTTTGCAGTCTCTGTCATTTCGCTCATTTCCAGTTTCGGTCATGTGAAAATACTTCTGGTATAGCAATTTGGATCAACAATAGAGGGTAAAAAAATAAAATGGATAGTAAAAGTAAATGATGGCAATTTTAAGGAAAGTAACTAAAACTGGTCCGTGAAGGAATTAAATTGCATAGAATCATAACTGTATAGAAGTATTAATAGGGATAGACTGCACGTTACAGCTGTCTAATTAATAGGTTATTTATTGATGAATAACTGAACATTGGTGTGAAGTGTGCAGGCTCTGCAGCTTTTCCCCTGCTCCATACTTCTAGGCATCACAGATGCCTACTTGACTTCTCCTCTTGTATGTCTCCACGGCAACCAAACTCATATTTTTCTGCAAATGCTTTTCTTTTCTAGTGCCCTTATTTCAGTGAATAACTCCATCACTCATCCAGTGTTACATGCCAGATATCTAGGAGTTACTTGACCCCACCTAGTCTTCCACCATCATATCCAATCCATCACCAATCCATCACTTTCCATCTTACTTTCTAAGGCTGTCTCACATAGGTCAATTTCTCTTTGCCTCCATCGCTACACTTTTTCATTGTCTTCCTCCTACATAAAGGGCATCCACTCTATCCTTTGTCAAATGTGTTCTCTGCATTGCACTACTTCATCCAACAAACATTTGTAAGGAAACTACTTTGTACTCTCTTGATACTGTGTTGAATAATACAAATTCCCCACAAACATGAGATGTTCATAAGCACTATTTGGAGAATTAAAATAGGGTGACATACTAGAGAATGGCTGAATGGCTATTCTACCTTGTATGTGCAGATGCAAGAAATAAGTGGTAGTTTCAACAAGGGTTATGAGTTTCCAAGCAGGAAAATAAAGGAAGTTGGCTGGGATTATGGTATCTTCTATCAATGCTTCCTAGCATATAAGAAGACTGTTTCAAATACTGGTCAAGGACAAAAAATGAGAATCCAGGCATACCTCTGGGACACTGCAGGTTCGGTTCCAGACCACCACAATAAAGAGAGTACAGGAGTACCTCAGAAATATTGTAGGTTTGAGTTCCAGACCACCATAATAAAGTGGAGTATTGCAGTGGCCCATCATCTTTCTGTTCTTGGAGGGGCTTGACTTCCGTTCATAAAAAATGCAACACTTGTGAAGTGCAATGGAGCAAAGTGCAATAAAATGAGTTATGCTTGTAAGTAAAAATGCACTAGAAGGCTCAAGCTTTGTCTGTTTGTCTGCAAGCATCTTTGCTTAAATGTAGCACTTAACACCTGCGTGAAAGTATTTTTGTTAACTTTTCTGTATGTCTCCTCTACCAAGTATATAAGCTCACTGTTGAATCTCCAGTGCCTAAAAATTGTGCCTGACATACAATAGGCATGCAATGCATTCGTGAAATTAGTGTGTGAAGTGGGACAGAGAAAAATCACTGAGCGGGTCAGGGGGTTCAGGAAGTCTTCGAACTATGTCAAGGACGCCTATTTCATCTCGAAAAGTTAATTTATGGTCCAAAATCCTGGCCAGGTTCCCCAGCTTTGGATGACCCTCGCTCAAACTCATACTGGAGTTCGGAGCCACAAACCGCCCCAACTCCCCGCTAGGAGGACTCACCCCCTTCCGACCCGGAAACCCTCCAGCACTCTCCTCTATTTCTCCTTCTCTCCCCTCTCCACCAGGGTTCCGGCAGCCTTCGATTCGCAGGGCTCACCGGGAATAGAAGTCTTCCGGGCGGAGCTTCTGGAGTTTTTACACTTTTCCAGAACTACGCTTCCCAGAGGCCCTCGCGGCAGAGGGAGGCTGTGTCACCTGACCCGGACGCTGGAGGGGCAATGGCGGCGCCCGTGCTACGCTGGGGCTGCCCTGGAAGGTGCTGGGCTCTAGCCTGCATTGACCGCAGTTCTCGCCACGGAAGAGGGGCCCCGGTAGGGTCCAGATGCAGCGGGAAAAGGGGGCAGAGCTCACTGGCTCCGCAGCACCTCGTCACGGCCCAGAAGCCGAGGAAAGGGTATATTGTTTCATCCCATACTGTCCACTTTAGTGTGAGGTGGAACTGCGGGGCTGGGGAAATCCTGGCCACTCAGCTCAGCGTTCGGGGTAGACGGTTTTTGTTTGTTTGTTTAAGTTTTGAGCGGGAAGGTGTTGAGCTGTAACTTGCAGCCCTGAAAGCACAAAACTTGCCCTTCGTTAGCCCCGCTTCCACACATAAACCGCTCTCCTCAAATAGATTCGCAAGTGTAAAGTCCCAGGTGTTTTCTTGACTGTAAAGCAACACAGAACACTGAATCCAGTCACCTTACTAATAGCACCAGCAATGGGGTCTGAGGCAAATAGGAGCGGGATCTTATTTAGCTGACATTTAGCGCTACTCTAGGTCAGCTGTGTTCTAAAGGCAGAAGGGGAGCCTTTACGTACAAGCTCTGGATAGTGGTGGTTAATGTTGTTAGTCGGAAAGCACCATCTATCTGTGGAGGTGTTTCCTGTTGAACATATATGTCTACACCTAAGAGTAGGCAGCCGATACCAGAAGTCTTTCCTCTGGTTGTGTAGAGAGCGTTGTTCATTTTGTAAGTTGTCCTCTGAACCGCTGTTTATACTTCACTATGTAAGATAGTTTCTTTTTAAATACGTAAGTGTAAGACACATGCCTAATCCGTGAATCCTTTGAGATAGTTAGGTTGGTGTTACTTTTGGCTTTTCAATTGGAGGAATAAAGGAAGTGTCCAGAAACATCCAGTTTCTATATTTTTCATAAATTAAATGATCTCACTGAATGGAAAGTATTTTTTCTCTCATGTAATGAAACTGCAAAAATACTTTGAATAATGTTTTAGTGACATGCAGGATTTTTAACAACGTCTTTGTTTAATTTCTGCAATTACGTGCTGTAAGAAAAAGAATTTCACAATATATAGATATAGAACTTTATATGTTGAAATGATTGAATCAAAATCCAATACATATAAACAAAAATTTAGATCATACAGAAAATTGTTTGGGAGAAGAGTAGATTAGAAACAGACAAAATTTGGGGAGAGGATGTGTAAACAGGTTATCTGCAAATTGTCCAGGATGCATGGGTTTCAGAGGGACCTGGGTATGTGATGTTCCTAAGGACACAACAGAGTGGCCAGATAAGAGAGATTATAGCATTTAACAGCTTCTTGATAGCAGTCAAGCATAAACAAACCAGCAAAGGGAACTGGAACTAGATCTTGGGAACAGAAAGTGATAGGGTACGAAAAAATGCCAAATCTGATGGTTTAATGTTTTCCTTTGCACAAAATTTCCAGGAGAGTATCATGTAGTAGTAATTGATTACATTCATGTCACTAATCATTTTATTTGCAAGCCATTGTTACAAAATGAATTCAAAACATAACTGAGAATTTCTTTTTAAAATAATGAGATGTGCAGCTATTTACCATTATTTCTGTGGTAGTAGAATTCTGATGTTAATTCTAAAAATGTTTGCAAGTTCAGCTTTCTTCATTTGCTGAATGATTAATTGATGACAGTTAATTTAGAAAAGGCTGCTTTTCACTGAAGTCAGCCAAGCAGTTGCCACCACCTGATACCCACTTCTAAATTGTTTTAAGATGTCAATTTTTTCCATTTTTTATAACATTACTGTTTGTAGAGTGAACTCTATGCCACATTGTAAATGAATTTTATTTTGCCAGTCTTGTAGGTGTTCATTATGAATTGCTTTTGATTTAATCACTAAGACAAGATGACACACTTTTTAATGTAAGGAAATAAAATGTTAATAAGTTAAATACCAATAGGAAATTAACGTTTGTGGTTTAGGCTCATAGAAATTTATATACAGTAACAGATCTAACTATTTCTTAACCATTATATCTTTCTCTTCAGTGAACATGAATGGGCAGCTGTGGTAGGTCTGGAAATTCATGCCCAGATCGCCTCCAACTCTAAACTCTTCTCTGGATCTGAAGTCCACTTTGTGGCACCTCCAAATTCCTTGGTATCATTTTTCGATGCATCTCTGCCTGGAACTTTGCCGGTAAGGTTTTTCTTTAGTCCTCTTTATGTTAATAAATTTCTTCTGTCTATTTGAAAATGTTTATGTTTTATTGAACATAGATAACAATTTCTTTGTTTTAATATCTTGGCATAGCTCTTAGGAAATACTTGTTGAGGGAATTTTGGATGAAGTAGGATGGACTAAATGTTTTCTAAAGACCCATCTCTATAGTTGTTTTTAAGTCTAAGTATCGTGTGTATTCATATATTTATTCACTTATTTCACACACATTTTAGAATGTCTACTAAATACCAGCTATCAACTGGGAAAAAAAATGAGCAATGATTCTTGCCTTTGGGAACTGGAAAAAAAATGAGCAATGATTCTTGCCTCTGGGTTCAGAGTGTTTGGGGAGGTGTGTCGTTCTGTACACCAAAAGGTTGCTGTTGATTTCCGGTCAGGGCATGTGCGAGGCTGGGCTCTCAGTCCCTAGTTGGGGCGTGTACTGGAGGCCGCTGATCCGTGTTTCTCTCTCTCTCTCCCTTCTTCTTCCTCTCTAAAATCAATGGAAATGTGTCCTCTGGTGAGGATTAAAAATTAAAAAGAAGAAGAAATTTGCCTAGAAAAGAAAAGAGAATGCAACAGGTGAAAGGAGACTTGGAATCAAGAAAAAAAATTTTATTAGTCCTAATTTCCTTCATATCGAAAAGACGTGAGAATATTTAAATGCGTTATAGTCAACAGTAAGGTATTGAACACTTAAAAGTGTGTTTTAAGAGGGTAGGTCTTACTTGCATATTCTTACTGCAGTAAAATAATTTTCTTCAAATGCAGATGAGTGGGAGCCAGAAAGGGCAGTTAAAGAGGCATTTGATTATTATGGCAAATTAAACATATATATTTATTCTGTCTTCTTACCCCAAGGAAATCCTACTGAAATAATAGTAAAAGAATTTAAAAGTTATAAACTTCCAAGAGAGTAAGAGATAAGACCTGAGTGCATGGGAGCAGGCAGATGAAAGAGGACCTGACTTAGAGCAGGGTCCATCACCACCCAAGGAAAGGGACAGAAAATGGGTAGAAAGAGATGCTAGCGAGAAATGAGGTGCTGTGCCCTGTGCAACCTCAGAAAAGACCAGGTGGGAGCCTCGGGTGTTGTGGAAAGACAGAAGGACGTGAAGACAGAGGGATAAGTTCAGTCTGGATACAGAGCAGTTAGACCTAAGGTCCTCTCCCTGACCCTCTGCAACTGCTCCACCCCCACAGACGCCTGTAGTTGGGGGAGAAGTTCAACTGGTGAAACACTCCTCCTGAAGACCCTAGGCAGAGCAGAAGGCACTGGTGTCAGACAGTTTCTGCACTCTGAACTCCTGGCCTCCATAGACCTTTAGTCTGCCCAGTATGAGGAGCTCAAGTGACCTGGCACAACCATCTCTCCTCTTCCCCTCCTCCCCTCCACTCCCAAGCAGGAACCTGCAAGTACTTGTTTGAAATTATATGTCTCTACAGGGAAGAATTAGGGGTTGGGCGCTGAGGTCTCTCAGTAAAAAAGTTACCTGCTCCCCACAGTGTCCTGGAGTGAAGCTCACCAGACATCAAGCCCTGGATATTTACATAGAACTTTTAATCAACATTTTGGTACCTTACTTTAAAACATAAATTGACAGTCAAAAATCACCAGATATTTGAGGAAATTCTCCAACATAATAGACAAAGCCAAAAATAAAAGGAAAACTAAAATAAGAGGCAATAGATAATGCACAAGTAAAAGAATATTTTAAGAAGTAAAAGCTTTTATAATATCCTCAAGAGATAAGAGAAGCTTACTGCATCCTTGATATAAGGGCATGGTACTACTTTTTTAAAATGAAGAGTCAGTAAAAATGATCTCTTAGAAGTTGAAATTATGGTGACTCCCCCTAAACCCAAAGTTAGAAGATGAATCAAGAAAATCTTCCAGAAAGTACAACATGCATACAAAGAATTGAGTAATAGGGGGAAAAAAGAAAATGAGATCAACCCAGGATGTCCAACATTTAATTAATAGGAGTTCCAGGAGAGAGAAAATAGACAAGAGGAAACTATCAAACAGTAACACAGATTAGTTTCCCAGAACTGAGGACACACATCTCCAAACAGAAAGGGCCTGCCAACAACCATAAGCAAGGAGTAGAAATAGTCTCCTGGGCAAGCGCGTCTTCATGATGTTTAAGAATTGCAGGGATAAAAGTAAGATACCAGAATTGTCAGAGGAGATGTGACAGGTCACGTGCAAAGGATGAGAAACCAGGCATTGGGCTGATGCAGCACTTAATGCCAGAAGAAAATGGAAGAGTGCCTTAAAAAAAAAATCTTAGGAAAAAAATTATCCAAATCTAGAATTCTGTACCCAGGACTATGAATCAAGTGTGACAGTAAAATAACGATATTTTCAGACAGGCAGGCTCTCAAAAAATCCCCACTTTCATGGGAACCTACTGGAGGAATGGCAAGGTTCCAGAATGTTAGCTCTGCAGCAGGCCCAGAGGGCCTGATAGGAGGGGAGGGTGGACGTCTCCAGAACAAGGAGGTTTCAAGAAAAAAAGGGAGGTGGAGTGGGAACAGCAGATGTCTAATGTTTGTGTATAAAAGAGATTTTACATATAAACCGGAGTCTCTGAGAATAAGAAGCAACAGGTAATAAAAATGAAGCAAATGAAAGAGACCAGTTAACTCCAGGTAAAACCAAACATTCAAGGAAGGAAACGTGGGCAGAGTATACTTAACAGCTCAGCGTAGAAACATTTACGTAATAATAATGGAAGAAATACCAACTACTGATTTAACAAAAACTGATATAACTGGGATATTGGGAAATAAAAGAACTAAATTCTTATCTACCATAACTAGAAGCCATGTTCTAAATCGATAAACCAAGAAAAAAGTAATGTAACATTTTTGGCCACAGATGAGGGGAGTCCTCTTCTTCCTTTTATTTAGGTCCTTATTTGGTCAGCTGTTTTTTCGTTTTTGTTTCTTGGCTAGTAGATATTTCCTTTTACTTTAAAAAAAAATAAGACAATGAGTGAATGATTTAGAACTCTCAAAAGTCAAAAGTATTTTCAACAAAATTTTTAAGCATTTTATATAAAGATAATATTAATAATCAAATATTACCTCTACTGGTTCTTCAGCCTTCTGCTGGTGAAATTTTTTTTTTTTTTCCCAAACAGTGACAGATTCACCTATCCGACCCCTGTAACACCACCCTACACTGCTCTTAGGAGGAGTGAGCTTGCCACATTCTAGATCACTCACACCCAAGCTCATGCGTGTGGTAGGTTTCCCTGTTTCCTCTGGGGTGAAGTGACCAACCTGCCTACCACCCTGGCTGTTTGGACTTCAGTGTAACTCAACCTACCATGGAGCTGCACTTAGGGCCAGTGTATTTTGTTCTTAATAGAAATATAGTAAAGTGGCAAGCATGCGTTATTATTATGAGACAGAGTAAAATACAAAAGTATGGCAAAATATCTCACCTTGTAACTTACATAAATGGGAATGGAATAGGCCAAGTCTCGTGGCTCCATGTCCTAAAAACGAGAACACTGCGTCATTGGGACAGTTTATCAGGTCCACCTTTTTCCCAGAGTAAGGAAGGGTTGTCACAGTGCAAATGGCCACGAGCCTTGGTAAGAAGGTGATGGATTTTCCAAGGTCCCTGGCACAGCATGTTATTTAAAAATAGGAAGATAGATACTAGACAGGACAGCTCAAAGGTCTGGAGGTGATTCTGCCAGGAAACAGGACTGGCAAGCGAGGATGGTGGCAACGGCTGCTTTTCACTATAAATTATTTCAGGAAACAGGACTGGCAAGCGAGGATGGTGGCAACGGCTGCTTTTCACTATAAATTATTTCAGGATACAGGTCTGTAATACTTTGTCCACCAACTAAACATTGGCTTTAAAGGAGAACATATAGGGGAGAGGAAATTACTAAGAGAATCAGTTCCTGAGAAATCGGCATGTCCCCAGAGAACAAGGAGGCAGACAGCTCTCCCACTGTAGCCTCAGGGAAGATGTGCCCCTTTGCCCACTGGTAAAGGCAGCTTTTTAGGTTGGGTTGTGAAGTTTGAGGACACTCCCATCTGATTGCTTCCCTTTCTAGCAAACACTGTTTCTTACATCTCACTCCCCCTTTTGGTGCTCCTTCCTGTCTGTGTTCGTATTTGTTGCTTCTGGGTCTGTGGGTGATGCACTTGCTGCGTTTGTCTGTGCCTCCAGTTGTTTCCGTTTCTCTCCAGCTCTTGAATGATAGTGTGGAATTCTACGTTGACAGTTATTTCCCCTCAGCACTTTGAAGGCATGATTCCATTGTCCTCGGGCATCTATTACTGCTGATGAGAAGTCTGCGTGTTTTGTACCTAATGTGTTTATTCTCTCTGATTGTTTTACTCAGGATGTGTCCAGGTGTGGATTTGCTTTTATTTCTCTCTGCTCAGTACACAGTGTGATTTTTCCACTTGAAAACTCTACCCTGGATTGTGGAGGTGACTCCGTGGGATGAATTGGTGGTGGCCTCTGCCAGGGCCCGCCGGGCTTTGTTGAACTAACAGGTTCTACGTTAATGTCCTCACTCCCAACTGCCACACAGCTTGGAGAGCACCGATATTCAAGCCCCACACCCAAGCCAGGCCCAGGGCCAGGGCCAGGGCTCTGATTTCTCAAGACTCTTTTCGTTCATGTCTCCAGTTGGGTGGCCTTTTCCATATTAGGTCGTCGGGTCGGTGGCAGGTTTTGTGATTGTACCAGGAGTTAGTGGCCCCCACATGCCTCAGTGGGCTCACGCCTTGACTTCTGTTCCCAAGGTGCTTTACACTGCCAACATCTGGTGTGTCTCTTCAGCCTGGTTACCAATGATGGCAGGAGTGCAGTCAACTAATGCTGATGGAGAGCTTGCTATGTGTGCTAGCTTGTTTTAACCTCGTGCCGATTCTGTGAGGTGCAGTTCCTGTCGTTGTCGCAGTTAGAAAGTAAGCGGGGAGCCAGATCAAGTCCAGTGCAGGCGTACTTCGTTTTGCTGTTTCATTCTTTTGAGCTATGTGGCTGGGGTGTTTTGTTCATTTGTTTTGTTTTTGTTTTTACACTTTGAAGGCAAGGTCCTACCCCAGCATAAAGTTTATTACTCACTTTGTTGCAGTGGTGTGGAGCCAAACCTACAGTATCTCTGTGGTGTGCCTGCCGCCTGGCTTCCAGGGTCACACCCTGAACCCCTTTGCAGGTCCTGCCTCGTGCAGGTCCCACTGGGCGATAAGTGTCTTAAAGCCCCTACTGCTGCGAGCATGGCTGTGTGTGTTTATTTGTAACTAACTGTTACAAATAGAGAGCATATATAACGGTCTGTGCTTACAGACATGATATGCATTTTTATCCCCCATCTCAACTCCCCGCCCCATTCTGATTTGTGACACTTCTTCTGAATGTTTCTTAGGGCCGTGAGCATTTTATCTTCTTGTTTTACCTTTAGTTTTAGAATTATATGGAATCCCATCATAAATCTTCAGACTGAAAAGGTCATTTAGCGCATTTCCCTGCCTGTCAGCAGGGTTACAGCTAAACTAAGGACAGCGTTCTTTGTGCTTGTGGAAGGGATTTGGCCTTGCTGGTTATTTTACCCTGGTGTTTTTTTTTAAAAAACAAACTAATTTTGATATACAGTCTTCTTTAATTTATTAAATAATTAGTTATCTACAGAACTATAGACAGGATCCTATGCTGTTTGCTTAGAGTCAGTTATTTCCTATTTATGAATGTCATTTTAATTTTTCTACTTGCCATACTTGGTACATGGATGTGAAATAGGAAGAAAATGTATTTGGTAAAATGTCATGGGATTTACAAGCCCATTTGTTTCATAATTTGTCAGTGTTTCCAATAACGGTGTGGTTTTAGCAAAGCATCCAGTTTTGCTTGACGTTTATGCATGTGCAGGTCTGCTTGCTCGCACGCACTCATTATTTGAAATGCTTGCCCCTCTTGGGGCCAGTCCCTGTGCAGGAGAAAGTGAAGAGAACATTGCTGTCTGTGCTGACGCCCACTGATGGGTGGCTCAGCTGTGGCCAGTAGGTAACTTTGGATGATTTCAGGCTGTGCCACAATTAGATTAATTAGAAACTGGTGACTCTGCCTTTGTTTTGTTTATCTGGAAGCTCTTATCTACACATAACATAGAGCCCTCTGCTAAGCGTGAGTGCCGCTTATTTTCAGAACTGGGGAAAGGGCTCTAAAAGCTGCTTTCCACACCCACGTGCAAAATGTTCCCCTCTTGTCTCAGGATCGGCCTGTCAGAAAAAGCATTTGGGGCTTCCCATATCAAAGGGGTTTGGAATTGGTCCTGGCAGCTGTAGAATGGAAATGGAACTGTTGTTTACCTCATTTTATGAAACTTTCTTTTATTCACAAGAGCACATAACACTATTAGCAAGAAGAAGGGGAATAAAGAGAGGGAAGACAGGATGTGACTGCGTCTGATGGGATGCCCGCCCTGTGGGGACTGACAAACCATGCGGACACCGCACTTCACGCTGGAGGTTCGTTCTTGAACGCGCCCGCAGATTGCACCGGAGGGGCCTTGTCCCTCGAAGGAATGATGATGGGGATGCTTGGTAAAGCACTTCGCGATTAATTTACTTTTTAAATTTCTGTTGACAGATTTATCTACAGCTAGGTAAATCTGTAGTATTCTAGCTTCCTGAACAGAGCAGATATTGGTAAGCATTTCTGTTTTGAAGGACCTAAGAGATTTAGAAATACTTGACTAGTTCTGGAGCGCATCAGGCTGAAACGCTTTCCTGACCCTTAATTCGAAACCTTGTTATAAAAGTTTCTAACTCAAAGCTGCTAAGCAAAGTAGAAATTCAGGAAAACAGCAATAGGGAAAAATGTTTAAATGCATACATTTATAATCAGATCTATATTTACCTCTCTATTCACACTTTGATGATGTTTCGTTATTTGACTAAGAAGACAAAATGTGACCGTTTTCTATTAATTTTTTTCCACTTCAGTGATTTGCTTTAATGCAATCTGTAGAACTCAGAATTACATTGCAGTCTCAGACTCGAGTCTTGCCCGTTACTCTCTTAGGCACTTTTGTATCATTCTCCTTTACCCACTTGTAGAGTGGGGTGTTCCAGGGGTGAGGGCTTTTGCCCCCTGACCCTCGTCTCTTTAAAGGACCTGTGTCCGTGAGCCCATACACGCCGACGTGGGAAGGTTCCCTTTCAGCTCTCCAGCTCTCGGGCGTCTTCACTCTCTCTTGCCTGATGATGTCATTAAACTGGACGTCTCCCATGAACTCAGGTGACTCATGACCGTGATGGACTTTGACGGTCAGTAGGCAGCCTGACGTCCCCTCCCGTCGTGGGGAAAGCATTCGACTCCTTCCCTGCCACACATATTTTCCCAGCTTTCAGTGAATTTTTGAGAGCCTTCCTCTTCAGAACCACCTTCCCTTTCCCCCGCTCTGTGCCAGTCACACGCGCTATTGCCACATGAAATCTAATTGTATTAATTACAATGCTTTTCCTTTGTTTCAGTATGGATTTGTTTCATACAGTTGATGGACCATCCTTTCTTGTATGTTGTTTATAGAAATTTCCTTATTTGGTTATAAGGTTCTGAAAAGCAACTCATGGTCTTTCCTGGGCCACTTGACAGTATCTGGCATAAAATTTGTATATAGTACCCTTAATAAATATTTCTCTATTCAATTACACACATTTCCATGTACATGCATGGGGAGTCCATCTGAAAGAATTTTCCAGGTGTCTAAAGTACTTCTGATATTATTTAACCTCTTTACAGGAATCTTTCTAAAATACATTTTATACTTGCCTGCTTTTAAATAGGGTATATTGAACATAAACTAACCTTTTCTTGATTACTCAAGGTTATCAGAAACATCAGTTATTACTTAGTGTTGTGATACAGTGGTTCCTTCAAGGTGGTGGAGGTGTGGAAAGCTATCCGATCCTACAGTAACTAGCTGACGATAGCCATTCTTTTTAGGGTTCATCATCTACTCCTCACCTAAAAAGCTACTGTCAGTATATTTGACTGTAGGAATCCCTTCTTGCTCATTTTTCACTGCTCAGCTATTATTTCTGATCCACTCCAGCTCAGATTTTCCCATTCGTTAACCTAAACAAGAACAAGGCTCTGAGTGGAGAACTGCCCTACAAAATAAAGAACATGGGATGTCTGAAAGCTGGTTAGCTTCTCGAAGTTAGAAACCTTGTGTGGGTATAGTAGGAAGAGATCCTGGAAATCATTTAGCCTAGTCCTTTTACACTACAGATGGGCGAATAGCTGTTGTACTTTGCCCATGGTCACGTAATTAATGTCTCAGATCAGAATTTGGGTTTTTCTCTCCTAGTTCTTTGCTCAGTTTCTAGTCAGTGTTCCACCATAATCGGAGTTGCTAAAAATCTGATCTGCATAGGTGGTATTATTTTGAAAGTATGTATATATCTCAAAACATTAATGCTATTAAATATGTATATAATACAGAGGTAGGCAAAAATAGGTTTACAGCTGTGATACAATAGTACAATAATTAGTAAGTAATAATACAAGAGTGAACTCCGTTTCACAGCTGTGATCCCTCCTTTGCCCACCCCTGCATGTTTATAGATCTGCGTCCAGTGCTCATACAACATGAAGGCATCGACTATTCGGTACTGACACTGGTCGCACGTCCTGCTTTATTACAGTATCTGTAAGTGGGAGGTCTAGACCTGGGGTGAGGGAAAGGTGCTGAATCGGCCAAAGAAATGGGCAAAAGGAGATCTAAACCAATCAGCCAGCAGTGCGGTGTGCCTGCGCTGGTTTCCCCAGGCCCCCCTCCAAGAGAGCAGCCCAGCCCCAGGGTAGCTCTTAGCCCTGCCTGTCACCATGCAGACAGTGGCATGATGGAAAATCCTGTTAGGGTTATTTTTCTCTGTGCTTCATTCTGAGAACTTTTCTCTACAGTTTCTTCCAGCTCACTGACTCTCTCTTCATCAAGCCCACTCTGCTCTGTAACTGCCCACAGAGTCTTTTATTCCACTGAGCGTACCTTTTCTTTATAGAAGTCCTGTTTTTTCTTTTAAATTTCTCCTATCTTTTTGAAAATGTCTTGTTCCTCTTTCCTGTATTTAGTTTTTTCCTTAATAATTTTAAGTCTACTTATTTTATAGTCTGTGCTTAGTAAATTCTGTTACCTGGAGTTATTGGGCTACCTGTTCTGCTTTTCTTTGTGCCTGCTGATTCCGCATAATGGTATGTGACCTCGTGTATTTTCTAATTTGGGATTATGAAATCATGTCTGACGGGGATTTATTCATAGGACTCTTGTGGCTGCATGAATGCAAATCTTACCAAAGAGCTTTTTGGCTTTTACCAGATGCCCCAAGTCAAATCCAGGGCCGTTTTTCATATTTATCTCTTAGCTTTCGGGTTCCTGGACCACAGAGTTAGTAAATTTGAACCCAAAGCCTTCCTTAGAGCAAACTGATGACAGTGACTTCATAGAGCAGACTTTTCTGTTTTGTTTTAACCTGAAGTCTGGGCTGAGACTTTACTGAGATTGAAACCTCACAGGAGGGAGCAGAGAACGTGACCATGTAGCTGGGGGCCGTAGCCAGGGCTGTGAATGGCGGTGACTCAGACCCGGAATGGGCCGGGAAAGGCGTCTTTGCACCTCTCTGCCCTCCTTTGCCCTGCCACCAAGACACCCCTCCCTTCTGATTGCAGTGCTCTGCCGTGGTGTGTGTTGCACTTCTGCACACCAGCTGCGGCCGAGATCTGCACACACCTCAGCTTATCTTATCCTCTCGTGACTGAGCTCCTTCTAGATTCCCTCGAGGTGTGCAGGGGTGCACGCTCCCACCGACGGCCTTTACAGGGTGTTATTTTCCCCTCAAATTTCATCCTTAGCGACTCTTTGCCTGCACCTTTATGTGGAAATGATGATGCCGTCTCCTTCCTGTCGAGTAGCAACAAAAGGCAGTAGTGTGGGACTGAGAGGAGCCGCCCGGCCATGGTGGTGAGACCCATGGGGAACCTGCGGGGCCTCGTCTGCTCTCTTCCTGGGCGGCTCCCCGGGGCCTGCAGAGCATCTCTTTGACCTGGCCCTGTGCTCCCTCCTGGTGAGGGAACATCTCAAGGCAGCATTTCCTCTCCCTATAGATTCATGTCTGAGCCAGAAACCTTCAGTGTCACATTTGGAAAGGCCTTTACTCACAGTCCCATGCCCCCTCATGCAGGTTTGCTTTCCCCTCAAAATATGCACTTGGATGAGAGATTGAGCACAACGAGCCGTTGTTAGAGGAGATAGTGCTCTGCCTAGAACTCCTTAACTCTTTAAAATAATGTAATGGGGTACACTGCTGCTCTCAAAAGTCTGTAATGCTAGAAAGTGAGGTGGGAATGCATAGAAAATAACATATAAACATGTAACCAGAGATGCCTGGGGGGACGAAAGCTTGGGGGTCTTTTGTTGATATAAATAAGTACATAGTAGTTTAAAAAAATTGCCTAACCGTATTCTGTGACACTGTTTTCGTCTGTGACATTCAGGCAGCTCATACAGTCTTTGTTCGGGTGATTTATACCAGATGCCTATAATAAAAATGCAGCCTGAAATCATGCAGCTGGGTACCATTCATTTTTCTTCCACGAACAGTTTCAGAACTGGAAAAACTGCAGCAGACCTGTGAAAGCTCTTCCCTCCCAGGAAACGCACGGCTGGCCGTGACAGCTGGTCCTCTCGGTTTTCCTCTGCTTTGTGGAGTCGTTGGTGATGGTGGAGGTTTCTAGATTTGGTTTATGAGTGCCATCCTAGAAAAGAGTTTCTAGGATGATATTGTGTGATTTTAGGGAGTCAGTAAAAAATAATACTCTCTTCCCCTTTTGAGTCAGAACCTATCGACTTTATTACTGATAATAGCTTGACTTAAAAAAATGCAACTTGATATATAGCAAATGGCTTCTAGTACTCTCTCTCTCTGAGTTGAACTCGGCTACCCTAAGCTGTAGGCCTTGCACTTGGAGGAAGCTTCTCATACAGCCAGCGTAGACCAGAATAGGCCATGTCTGTGGGCGTGCTATTGAGAAAGCACTCATGGAAGCTTTGTTTTGGTGATTTATACTGGAGGCTGTAGCATCAATAAAAATGCTCAGTCAAAAGGGACCAACCCACACAGGCTCAGTTCCTTTTCTCAAAGTCACTAGTCAGAAAAGTCACTCTTCTTTGAGGGACAAAACAGTTTGAAGTCCAGAGCAAAATCTAGCCACATGGAAACATGGGGGCAGGAGAATGGAGGATGCCCTGGTGTGCCCTCAAATGCATAAACCAGTTTTATTGTGTCTGGGCGTAGAGGTGAGATACTCTTTTTGAGTGGGTTCTGTGGAATTCTTTCTGCACACCACAAATATACAAGGTCTGTTTGGAAAAAGTCCAGCCACTGTTGATATAATGAGAACAGTTTGTGTGACATCAACGTAACCTGGCAGCCAAGAAGAGTGGACTGGAATGTGTATGCGTGAACAGTGATGATTTCACTGTACTTCTCACTGGGGGTGGTAGATGCCGTTGAGTGAGCATGTGTACTGTGTGACCGTTGCATTCAAAATGAATGAGTAGAGCAAGGAATCAGCACCAAATTTTGCATTAAGCTTGAACATTCCTCAGCAGAAACTATTTGGATGATTCAGAAGGCTGCAGCTTTGGGCAGCTGGTGATTGGCAAATTCATCCTGAAAATACTCCTGTTCATGCATCATGTCTCATGCAGTTTTTTTTTTTTGCGAAACATCAAATCACTCAGCTGACTCAGTCCCCGCTACAGCCCAGAAATTTGTGCCCTGCGACTTCTGGCTTTTCCCAAAATTAAAATCACCTTTGAAAGGGAAGAGATTTCAGACCATAGATGAGAATCAGGAAAATGTGACAGGGCAGCTGATGGCAATTGGGAGAACTGTGTGAGGTCCCAAGGTGCCTCCTTTTAAGGCACCACAAGATACAGTGTTTCTTGTATCTTATATCTTCTTCAATAAACAACTCTGTTTTACATAGTACATGACTGGGTACCTTTTCAACAAACCTCATATACTTGCCCTCTGAGGCCATTAGTATGGGCCTTTTTAACTTGGTCATTTTTTTATGTATTTTCAGCTTCACATTTAGAATGGGGGAAGGCGTTGGCTTTTCTCTCCACTGCAGCATCTTGGGAGATTTTTTTCTTTAGTTCTTTTTAAAATCTTGGCAAAGTTAGGAAGTCATTTTGCCATTGGCATCCCAGAAATGACAAGCGTGGGCTTGGTGATGTTGGCATAGTCCGTGTAGTCAGGCTGGGCCCCTCCGAAGCACATTCTGTTACTCATGGCAGAGGGTTCTTGCTAGTGAGCCTTCATGTTCCCCAGCCTTCCACCACTGGTTGCATCCTTATTATAAGGCCTGGGGTTGGGGCAGGGAGCATAAGTGAGAACCCAGGAGTCTTTAAAAGTATTATTGTATTCCAGCAGTTGGTGCATGCATGTCCTTTCACAAGTATAAAAGCAAGAAGCATAATTAATCAGGGGTCTTTGTCATGCTCTGCCTCTTTCTGAGGAGGTGTAGGCAGGCAGTAATCTGTGATTATCAACAGTGTCTTGAATTTTTGGTGATGTTTACCCACTCATAGGCAGGCTACCCCAGTGAGCAAGGTCAGGGGCTCCGACATCAATTGATAGAAGAAACTGAGGGCCTTATTGACTTGCCCAAGAACACAGGGAGGTCAGGCTCAGTTAAAAAAAGCGAGAATTGCCTGGTTCCCGTTGTTAGCATAAAGCACCAGACTGCATTGCCTTCTGCAGTATGTGCTAATTGTTCATTTCCAACAAAACACAACGGGGAATTTTTCCTTTATAGCTGGTTGTAAATGTTCAAGATGCCTGTAGTCACTCATAACCTTTGTTTCCTTATCACAGCGAGCAAGCGAGATCTTATCTTCTTGCTTGTTCTCTTCCATTGTTACATCTCTGCAAAGAAGTTAAATGTATATGAAAGCACTCCATAAACTCTCGGTGACACGTAAATGTTGCCTATTATTATGATAGTCGTATTCTTCACTTTGCATCATTAAAAGGTAAATAAATATGTTTCCATTTCATGATGGTCAGTAGGGTTGGGCAGGGGGTGTTACTTGTGTAACACTCACCTGAAGTCACTGAAACTGGAGCCTATGGCAACAGCATGAGCGGCAGTAATGTGAAGTTCTCAGGCATAGAAGTCTTCCAGAGAGGCACAGCCTGAGAAATTGCATTTACACTTGTAGGGTGAGGCAACAGAACGGAAGCATTAACAGAAAAGAAGATACATAGACAACTTTGGGGGAAGATAAAAGTATTTTCAAGTAGAAAAGATAATACTGAGGAAAATTATTTTTCTACCAGGTAAAAGAGCAAATCTTCTTTCATGTTCTTGATTATATATATGTATTGTCTGTGTGCAGGGTGTGTGTGTGTGTGTGTGTGTGTGTGTGTGTGTAAAGATAGATACAGATATCTAGGTACAGATAGATATTAGTAGAGAATTCCCTAGTGGATTTTTCACGTCTTACTAAGAGGGTTGCACCATAGTTCAGTTCAGACGGGTATTGTGTATCTGCAGTGTTTTCTTTTCTACAACTGATTTCAGCAACAGTGACTGAAAGCTACGGACCTGCATGTGTCGTTTCGGAGCTGACATCTGTAGCTCCCACGTGCTCTGGGCTCCCACCGCCTTAAGGCTGTAACATCTCACCATCCTTTCAGGGCAGAATTATCTCCAGCTCTCTCGCTTCCCCATACTTTTTATCTAAAAAAAATTCAAACTTATAGAAAAGCCCAAAGAACAGTACAGTGACTGTACATCCTGCTCCTGGAGTATTTTTCCCTTTTGGATGAGCCATTTTGGAGTCAGTTGCATGCTCAAGGAAGCACTTCATCCCTAAGTACTTTAGCATCCGTCTCCTAGGAACAGAAGATTCTCTCATATGACCACTGTATAACTCTGGCCCTCCAGAGAGCTCAGATGCACACAGTACTGTTATCTAAGACCCAGTTCACGTTCAGGTTTGCACACTCATCTCAGTGTCAGTCTTTATTTCCTTCTCCCAGTCCAGGGTCCAGTCTAAGATCATCCATTGTATTCTGTTGTCATGATGCTTTAGTCTCATTTTCCACTTCTTTTTTTCTCTCCTTTCCTTTCCCTTTCTTTCTCTCTCCCTCCTCTCTCTCTCTTTTTCCCTCTCTCTCATTCTCCTTTTTTTTTTCATGGCATTGACAATTTTTAGAAGTTCAGGCCAGTTTTTTAAATCTTATCTACTATTAAAGGAAACGTAATTAAGGAACTATGGGATTTTGCCCTATGACAATTTGGCTTGGCGGGTTTTGGGGTGAGCGGTTTGTTGGTAGTTTTATTCTTAACAAAAGGAAGGTTTAGGTCTATGAAATAGACTTTTTCGTTTTAGACACAGATGTTTAATGGTTGGAGACTTAAGTTTGAGCTTTTATTTTATTTATTGAATTTATTGGGGTTACATTGATAACTAAAATTATATAGGTGTAAGGTGTACAAGGTCTCTCTGTTTTCCTTTTAACCTCCATGATTTTGTGGCTTGCTGTTACGTTTATTAAGGGATGTATTCCTGTTAGTTGTGTAAAATTCAAGATAGGTTCTGCTTCCGAAATATCTGTGTCCTGTTAGACTCTTTCAAAGGCTATCTACAGCAGCTCCTGAGACTGACGAACATAAGTAAAAGCACTTTTGACGGAATGGCAGGTGTCTCTGGGGATTTGCTTTCGCCACTCACAGGCCTTGTTCGCTATCCAAATTCGCTATCCACACCAGTAGTGAATACCTAGCCAGCATTTCTTAAAGAGTTCTTTTGGTTCAAGCCACTTGCTTCATATCGCAGCAAAAGTCAGATCTTTCAACTTAATGCTGGTCTTTTGTATAAAGATGAAAGCAGATCTCATTGGGATCGTTAGAGCTTTTCACTCATGAAATTAATGTTTCTTATCACTATCACTGATTACTCTCGAGGTTTCAGTAATATGAAATAGTTTATCATTCCCTCGAATCTCTCTCTGCAGGTGTAGAGCCTTCTGAGTGAATTCTAGGGTAGGGTAGAAGAGACTTGGCAGTTTAAGTATGGGGGCAATCCAGAATGAATGGGTTTGCATAGTTTGGCTTTTGTAATATGAATATACTTTTCTTCAATAAACAAGAGAAAGAAATATTCAGAGTTAAAGGAGAGGGGATTTTTCTGTGTTGAAGATCCTGGCCCCATTCAAAAAACATTCAAAAGAACAATGATTTTTCTAAAAACTTGCTTCCCGTGTCTGCTTGATGCCTTCGTGCATCTCTTCTCCATAGACTCTCTTTGTATTTCAAAGGCAGCTGCTGTCTTGGAAGACAAGAAGTCATAGACGTGTGGTGGGCCCCAGTGAGGCGGGACTGAAACCTGGCCCAATTAACTAGTTGGTAACTGTCACCTCCCTAGAAGGTAGTTTCTTTCACTTGAGAAGGGGAGCTTTTCTCAGCTGCAGGCAAGCATACAGTATTCAGGAAAATTTTTCTTCACTTTAAAACAGAAAATGCAGTAATATAAGCTTCCTGAGTTAAGAAATATGATCTCTATTCCACTGGCGATAACACTAATTATCACAAAAAGTGTAGGTTATCCTTTATGGGTGAAATATTATGTCGACATGGTACATAATTTCAGCATCTGTTGTGCCTTACCTTGGATTGTAAATCCAGACCAACAGGTCTGTGGAGCTGTTTGGCCTTTTTGGAATTAGATTCCCTCGCCTTCTAGAACAGCTTGCTTATAAAGATTGGATTGAGTCAGGCATTTTGCATTTAATAACACTTCCATTCTGAAACTAGTATTTACTAAATGTCTACCATCTGTTGAGTGATTTTACTTAATTATTATTTTTTACCTAACAGATAAGGAAGCTGAGGCTCAGAGAGGTTTGGTAAGTTGTGCAAGTCACACAGCTAGTAAATAGTAGAGACGAGATTTCGACTCGGGTCTTTCTGACTCAGTTTTGCCTCCCTGCCCTCCGTTCGTCAGTCAGTAGGGGACTTCTTGGAGATCAGGTTAATTGCCAGTGAATAATGCCAAATTAATAACTGTTGGGAATGTTGTGGGAAGAAGGACTAGACACCAGTTAACCTGCACACCGATCTTGTTTTGTACTGGTTGTGAACGACTCTCAACCCTTCTGAGATAACTTGGCTAACTGGCCAAATGTGAGGCTCCACCCAGGAACGCTGGTCATTGGGCTGTTGGTCTCCAACCCCAAAGTAAAGTCCAAACAAATCAGGCCATATCATGTAGAACTGTTTTAAATGCCTAGGACAGAGACAGGCCTAGAGCTGCCTAGGCCAAGGGCATTTCCTTTTCCCTGCAAGCCCAGAGGTGAACATCAGATCTTAGTATTCCAGTGGTCTGTGGAAAAGCAACAGAGGTTGCCTGAAGCTGGTCCAGGCTGCCCTCCCCACCAGGCAAACAGGCAGGAGAATGAAATCCCAGGAGAGTGAGAGGAGTGGACCTCTGACACTTTGGACCAAGAAAATATCCTTGCCCTTGATCCTGACCAGCTTGGGGATAGAGAGGAGCACTGAGCTCGAGGGGCTGAAACCAACAGACAGCACTCCTTTTGAACACGAATATTTCATATGAAATGGATATTTGTTTTTTTTTTCTCCATTCTGAAAGAGGGATTTAAACCAAAGAGGAAATGTAACATTCCTTTCTTCTTTTCCCTAGGCAATGCCCATGTTTAGGCATAAAGAACATACATATTTATGTAGGTATATCTATATAAATATTTAATATCTGCACAAAACTAGTAACTTTTAGTAGTAAAATTTCACTTTAAAAATTATCTGAACTGACCACTTTTAGCAAGCTTAATTATCATAGCTCAAGAGTGTTTGTATTTGTTTTGGCCAATGGTAAAAGAGCTCAATGGTGAGAAGGGACGTGGGGGGTAGGAGATAGGGGAACAATTTTCTCCACTATAATGAAAATTTATCTGTGTGGCAACTTTTGCTTTGAATACGAATCAGTGAGTTCATGCTTTGAGACAAATTTATGGTTAGCAGTAAGATAAAGGCCCATTTTACTGCCTTGTTTTTACTTAATAAATCTTAATTACTTTCTCTTCATAAATTACAGCATTTACCATGCTTTATCTCAGTCATCAGATTTGTCATATATAACATTAGTTTCACAGAATAATTGCCTTTTGGGCTTTTTGTAAAACATCACCTTGTATTCTTTTTTTTTCCTTGCAAAATCTCTATTTTGTTATTGCTCATTTCAAAAGGCTCTTTTCCCCCCCGCATTTTTTTTTATTGTTGTTGAAGTATAGTTGTCTCCATTTCCCCCCAGCGGCCCCCCACCACCACCCTAGACATCCCCGCCTACATTCTTTGTGTTAATGCTCCCGAGGAGTTGCCCGCTCAATGTTCAGGGGGCGCAGTGGTCTTGTAACATCGCCTCCGCTTTTCAAGGAGGCACTGACAGCAGGTGGACTGACTCTGGGTATCGCAGCATCGTGAGCTCACCAGTTGAAGGTAAAGTAGGAAAAATGTCTCTTCCCTTTAAAGTAGGAAGGGGAGGGAAATGGAGTAAATTACGGACAATTTTGAAAGACATGCAGTTTTATTCCTTTAAAGTACATCACAAAATATTTCCTGGTATAGGTCCCAGAGCCTGACTTTAGTGAATAGGTTCATTTGTACTTAGTAGAGTTTGACATAAATATGCCGAAATCCTAGGGAATGTTTTATTGACTTAAGTAGAATGTGCAGCCTTCTTCATCCTGTTAATTTGCTTTGCAGACTCTTTCCTAATAGTTAATGTAGACTTAGACATAAGTCCAACCCAAGTTACCACTGATGTTCCTTGTAAATTAGTAGCATTTATTATTCTTGGCTCCCAGTATATGAAAAAGGAATTCACAAAATGTTCAATTTTATGTTGATTTGGACAGACTTGAGAGGGGCACCAATTTATTGATTAGTTATTTATCAAAAGAAAGTCACTGAAGTGGATATTAAAGCGTGTGTATTTGCTGTGTGGCTGTGGTCTGCCTGCCCTCATGGCCATACCTCACTGGTCCCCCGCTCCTCTGAGCATCACGTGGGGAGAGGAAAGGGGTGCTCCCCAAAGGCTGCAGTTCCTAGTGCTGCAGTCACCTGACTGGTGAGGCCCACGGCAGACTCTGGTGAAGGACTGGAGGTGGCAGGAGAGAAGCTACAGGGTATTTCTCCTTCCTGCTCCTCCTCCGACAACATCTCTGGT
>PVKM010005464.1:0-46687 GCA_004027735.1 Carollia perspicillata | reverse complement strand
CCAGATGGGGAAAGGCCTTGAAGGCCAAATGGAGGATCTCGTCATGCATCCTGAAGGCAGTAGGGAGCCATTTAACTTTTTTAGCAGTGGGTTCACAGGATGAGAGTAGCGCTTTAGGGAAATTAATCTAGTGGGAAGACGGAAAATAGATAATGGATACAGGGGACCGCAGGTGAGGAGACTAATTAGGGGACCATTGAAAAGGCTCAGATGAGAAATAATGAGAACCTGAATACAGCAGAAGCAGTGGGAATGGAGAGGGAAGCACAGAAGGGTTTAAGTGGGGAAAAAAAAAAAAAACCAACAACCCAGGAACTAGCAATGGAACAGAAAAGTGGAGTGTGCCAAGGGAAGGGTCCAAGACCTCTCTAAATGTTCCCACCTAGATGCCTGTGGAGACATTGGTGCAATTGACAGAAACTGAGAGGGCAAGGATAGATAAGTGGAGAAAGTCTGGAGCCTGTTGGTTTGAAACGTAAGAGGGCCAGCACAGCAGGTAGTTAAAACGGCAGAAGCTCAGAGGGAGGTCAGTGGTGGTGAGAGGGGCACATGCAGGAGTTCTCTTCCCTTGTGGTTGAATGCAAGGTCGTTGATTGAATTTAATACGGTAAACTGGATGTTGCTGTTCTCTCTCTCTCTCCATTATCCCCTATACACAGAGTCATACTTGATTCAATACATGTACACCAGGAAGAAAATCTTAGGTTACATGTGTGGACAGAGACTAGTTTTCTTCACTTCACCCATGTGGTAAAACTCATGCCAGAAGCCCAGAAGATATAAGGGGTGGGGAGGGGATGGATGGGGAAACCTGATGATGAAATAGTTAAAACAGTGTGAGTCCACCAGGGAAGAACAACCAAAAACTGATTAGAAACCGATCACTTTCCCAAAGATTTTTTTTTAAATATAGTACTTGAAAAAAAATGAGCAGTGATTCATGGAAAGAATATAAATGAAATTGGAAATTGATGTAAAATTTCCCCTTCCTTCCTCTTTTCCGCCTTTTATTTCTTGACAATACAATGCAGAACTGAACGATTGTAAGAGCTGGGTTCCGGAGGACTCTGGCACATCAAGAAATGCTTCCCTTCAGGAGAACTTACCAAGCTGAAAACTCAGGGAAAGACTTTCCTTAAATAAAAGCAGAATGGGAAATAAGTTATTGTTCCAAAAGTTATTTCTTAGAGTGGACCTGGAAGCTGTTTAAGGCATTAAATAGTTCTTTCTAAAGCAAAAGCATTGACATCAGAGCGTCAGTGAGTCAAGAACCCTAGAAGTGAAAGAATTATAGTAGGAAATGAGAAGTATTTCAAAACCTATGGCAGGCAAACACATACACCCGCCACCTACCATTCACGGAATGACAGCCGCCTACTGCCTTCTCTGGCCACTCACTGTCCCCAGGGAGAATCCTTCTCATCCTGGAGTTGTAATATAGTGTCATCAAATAATCACAAGGTTTGGAGGCAGTTACTCCCAGATTTGAATCCTGATTCTGACATTTAAAAGCTATGTAGGTGAATTCCTGAGTTTCTTTGTTGTTCAATATTCTTATCTCTTGCTGAGAGAATTAAATTAGCTAATGAGTGAAAAGGAGCTTGTAGAGCACCTGTCATGTAACGAGCACTTCAAAAAATAGTGTCTTTATTTTAGAATAGTTACAAAAACTGCAAAGATTGAACAGAGTTTCCATGTAACTCGGACCTAGTTTCTCCTATTCACATCTAACATTTAGGATATATTCATCACATTCAATGGACCAATATTAATACATTATTACTGACCAAAGTCCATTTTACTCAAATTTCCGTAGTTTTTACCTAATCCCCTTTCTCTGTACCAGGATCCTGTCCAGGATACTACATAGCTTTTAGTCCTCAGGTCTCTGTAGGCTCCTCTTGGCTGTGACAGTTTCTCAGACTTACATTGGTTTAAACGGTCTTCGTAGTCTTGAGGAGTAGTGCTCAGTTATTTTGGAGAGTGTTGCTCAGTGTCTCAGGCTTTGTCTGACGTTTTGCCCATGATTTGACGCAGGTTACAGGTTCTTTGGGGAAGATGACAAATGTAAAGTACCATTTTCATCGTTTCATATGAAAGGTACCTAGCATCGAGACTTACCCTGCTGATGTTGACTTGATCACCTGGCTGAGGTCATCTTGTTCACAACCTTTTCTCTAGTGTGCTCTGGGGCAGGAAATGATCACACCCAGACCACACGTAAGGAGTATGGCGTTTCGCTCTACCTCTCTGAGGGCCAAGTATTTACAAAAATTATCTGAAATTCTTCAGCCTGAGCGATTTATCTATTCTCTATAATTTATATATTCAATCACTTATTTGTATTATTAGGGACATGGATATTAATTTTATACTTTGTGTTAAAATTTAGTACTATTTTACTTATTTTGGTGTTCAAATTACAGCGTCTGGCAGAAGTAGCACCTGCTTGAGTGTGGTTGGTAGGGTAATAGTATAGATGTAATAATTTGTAGTTTTAATTAGAAAATTTTACCTAAAATGGCATGTGGTATGCTTAAGTGTGATATTGTTCTGTTACAGAATTACATGCTTATGGCTTTGTAATAAAAGATTCTGTAATAAAATGGGAGCATATTTGTGCCAGGCCCAGTATTATGGTTTTGATCAAGGGAAGCTCTTTCAGTTTTATTGTTGTTGTTGTTGTTTGTGTTTTTGCCCGTTTGACATACTGCATGATTCTGTGCTTTGCTTCGTATTAGCAATTCCTTACTTTCTGGTGCTCTCAGGTGCCTCAAGCTCATCTTGTATACTGTCTGTCCCACACCTAGAGTCAGCTATTTCTCCAGGGAGTCCTGTTTTTTTTTTAATTGAAATGGATACTTTTTAAGGTCCCTTTTTTTCTTAATTGAACAACACACAATGAAGATGCTAAGACTTTATTATGGAATTTTTAAACAGTGTCAACTGTAAAGGCAATTTGGTGCTCAGAGTAAGCACATATTTACTCTAGTGCCTCCTATGTGACAGATGTGGTACAAGTTTCTGAAGATATTAAGATGATACCTAATACTTACTTCCCATGAGCACTGCAATTATACACACTGTTCTAAGTGCTTTATATGTAGCAAGTCATTTACACCTTACACCAGTCCTATGAGGTGTAGAGCCTATTTTCATTTTATGGACACTTCATCCTCACTTTGTGGACAAAAAATGATAGGATGCCATGCCACTGGGGATTTCCTTCTATTAGACAAAACAGACAAGCAGAGGACTGATACTAAGAGCAGAAAAGCGAGACACCCAATGCAGCTCTGGAATTAGGGAGAACTTCCTGGAGGAGGTGTCACCTAAGCTGAGTCCTGGTGGATTAAAAGGAATTGTGAGTAAAATTTGTGGCATACCATTCCAGGAAGAAGAAAGATCATGAGTCAATGCACCAGTAAGTAACAAAGCCCCATGCGAGGGGAATGGTAACTGGTCAGATATTGCCTGGCAAGAGTAAGCAGTGTCGGTAGACAAGGAAATCAAGGGACTTGATCTTTGGAGTGTTATGTGTGTTCTTCTAGGTAGCTTGGACTCTCTTGTAAATGACAGTAAGAGAAGGAATAACATGATAAGATATGAGTTCAAGACAAATCATTTCAACACAATGCAGATGACAGGTGGGAGGTACGAGACAAGAGGCAAAAAGACTAGTTAAGAGGTAACAGCAAAGGTCTATGGGGCAGATTTTAGGGCCTAAGCCCTAAACTGTCAGTGACAGATCAGATTAGAGAAATTACATGTATTCAATTGGAAGGACCTGGAGAAGCAACACTCTTGCATTTTTTTTTTTCTTTCTAGAATATGCAGTCTGAATCCCAGGGTGATGCTCTGAGGAGTTCATGAATTTGACTGATGCATAGTGTCCTGTTAATTTTGGGAACCTGAGTTTTACATGAAAGGGACAAAGATGGCAGAATCTTAACATTCATGTACCACTGTGGCAGCATTCACAGGCAATAGTTATTAAATGCAATTATTATTATGCTCAAATGAATATGTGATTTGGACCTAACCCAGAAATTCCACCAAGGTTGAATCTACTTTCTCTACTTAGCTGGACTATCTTACCTAAGTCTCTGAGTCTTTGTTTTCTCATCTATAAAGTGAGAAACATGGTAGTACCTACATGTTAATGTTGTTATAAGGCCAAGAGTTAATGCATGTGATGCTCTTGACAAATAGGTAAGTGCCATCTATTGTTATTAGTTTAAAATTGTCAGGACTTATTGTTTACTCTCTCATAAACTTTACTTAACTTTTCAGGTACATTTGAGGGTAAATTTTAGCAATCCCTCTTCATAGCAAGAAACTTGTGTAAAGAGAAGTGAAAAGACTTGTCTAAAATTAAAGAGCTCCCAGAACAGGATTTTAGATTCTAACCCTAGGATTCTCTCCACTACATTTTCATCCTACAGAGACTTGCTAAATCTAAAGCCAGTCTTTGGTCAGTTACCTTGTTTATTCATTTAACAAATATTTGAAGTACTATTCTGTTGCAAACATCATTCTATGGGCAGGATATAGCAGGGATCAGACAGATAAAGCTCCCACCTCAGAACTTACCATTCTGGTTGGAGAGATATGCAAACGACCAAACAGACAGATATAAAATAGGGCATCAAGGAAGGCTGAGTGCTATGAATAAAATTAAACTGGAATATGACTAGCCTTCAATGTAGTCTTTATTAACCCCGTTCAACTATTTTGCCCAGATTAAATTTTCCACAAGTGTCTGTCGTACCCTAATGGGCTTCTTTCACTTTAAGACCTGTGTTCTCCACTGGTGCTGCAAAGAGCCAAGAGCTGTGGGAGAAAGAAGTTAGACAGAACTGTACAAAATAGGCAATAATCTTCCTAAAAACACTCACAAAAGTCCTCCCTCAATTTAGGACCCAATAAAAAAGCATTCATGCTTGTTGACTTGGATAAAGGGAGGAGGCTGAAATACAATTATAAAGAACAAAGTAGAGGAAAGCACAAGCGAAAAGATATAACCGATTTCACCATTAATAGCCTTTAAAATGTTTTAGTGTCTTTCCTCCAGTAATATTCTCTGTCACTTAATAAGAGCCCCTTCTATATATTTCATATTGCTTTTCACTAAGTGTTTCACATAAGCACATTCCCACACCAAGAAAACCTCTGTGCAAACATATTTTTTAATATCCGCATTATAGTCCATTGAGTGAATATAGCATAATTTACTACTATTACTTAACATTGAAAAACATAAGGATTGTTTTCTTTTTTTTGGTGTATCAGTTACCTTTTGCTGTGTAGCTATCTAATCCTCGGGGTACACCAACCTAAAGCTTAACTGGTTTAAAACAACATTTCTTTATTATTTATTACACTTCTCTTGGGTGGCCTGCTGGATTCCCCTGGCTTACCCTGGGCTCACTCAGGCTGTTACTTTCAGCTGGATGGAAGGCTGAGTCTGAAGGTCCAAGATGGCCACATTCACATGTCTGGCCATGGTGCTGGCTGAGCACCGGCAAGCCTCTATTCTCTGCCATGCCTTTCATCCTCCTGTCAGCCAGACTGATTTTCTCATATGGAGGTCTCAGAGCAGCATGCCAAGAGGGCCAAGGAAGCTCCAAGACCTTCTGAGGTCTAGGCTCTGAAACTAGTAAGACTTCACTTCCACTATATTCTTTTGGTCAAGACAAGTCACAAGACCAGTCCAAAATCAAGGGATGGAAAAACAGACTCTACCTCTGGACAGAAGGAGCATCAAAGTCACATTCCCAGGGAGCATGCATGCCAGGACGTAAGGGATGTGTGGCTGTTAGTCTACCACAAGAGATTCTATACAGTATCATGCAAAGAGCATTTTTAAATTATTAATATAACATAAATTAAGCTTTATGTGTTCAAGCCTAAAACATGATTTTGTTTGAATCAACCCCTAGAATTTGATTTATCAGGAAAAATGATAAGACACATTTTTAAGGCTCTTGCTTTCCAGAATGTACTTAGATAACCTTTCTCTATCTCTGCTTTCTAAGACAGAGGAAATCCAATTGGTCAACAACCCCAAATAAAAAGGCTAATTATAATGTGCCATCAGAATTAAAGGCAGGATTTTTTTTCCTAAAGGAATAAAGCAGCTCGGTGGCAATTAGTTGGGTATTTCTATATCTGATTACATTCTCCTTGGCATAAATGAAATCTTAGGTGAGGAGTTGGAGGCAGACCAGATTTCAGATCCATCTACCAAACAAATCCCTTGTGATTTGAATGTATGAATTTGTTGAGATTTCCTGATGGCTAACAATATGCCTTCATGTTAGCAATGACAAAAAAACTAATAGCTGGGCATGGTATTAAAAAAAAGGGGCCTCTTTTTCATGTAATTGAATTCTTCAATCTTGCACTGCATTCATTGAGAAGAACTCATGGGATGAATTTCTTTGAAGTCTCTGCTACTGATTTTATTTTCTGATATGTTGACCTTCTTCATCTTGAGACATGTTGCAAGATTGGCAGGCTTCGTTTTCTGTGCATCAGATCCAGTGAAAGCTGTGTTAAGGCTCCTGCCATTGAAATTTATTCAGTGTGGATGCTAATGAAGAATTTTAAAGCTATCTAGTCTGGTTCATTCCTCTTTTTCTCATTTCTCTGGAAGGGGGAGAAATAACATCTCCTCAGCAAAGAGAACTAAAAAAATAATGACCACATCTCTCATTCAGAGCTTAGGTTGGTTTTCAGCTCATTCTGTTTATTTTATTTTGAGAAGTAAAACATAAATCTGTAGCAAGGGTGGTAGTGATTATTATTTTTATTGTTAGAGAATATATAAATATCTTACTGGAATTGCCCTGTCTAAATGTCTTCCACATGTATCAATTTATACAACATATTTATTTACCACTTATCAGTCATCTGCAGTGTGAAAAATGCTGACCTAGGCATTGGCAGTACAGACATGAATTAGTTATGGACTCTTCCTTCAAAGCAGCTCACAGTTAAATAGAAAGGGTGGACAGGGACCAAAATGACCCAGACAAGCATAGAATCTCACCTGAAATCGTACTCTGAATAAGAATGAATGAAATATCCCTGGCTAGTGTGGCTCAACTGGTTGGAGCATCATCCCATGGACTGAAAAGGTCACAGGTTCGATTCCCAGTGGGGACACATGCCTATGTTGTGGGTTCAGTCCCTGGTCAGGGAGCATGGGAGAGGCAGCCCATTGATGTTTCTCTCACACATCAATATTTTACTCTCTCTTTCTCACTATCCTCCTCTCTCTAAAGTCAAAGGGCATGTCCATGGGTGAGGATAAAAAAATGAATGAATGAAAGAGAAAATCCCTGTCATCCAACTAGTAAACATAATGAGGAATATGTTCTTTATTTAAGATAATGTCTATAATGCATTTACCACAATCTTTAACTCTTTTGCCTCTCTGGTTTTTTATCACATGTATCTGGAAAGAAGCCAACCCAGAATAAACCAAACCAAACCTTTACTTGGTATTTATACTTGCACAGGTGACTAGAGGGTCACTTTGGTGGGCAGACTGGTATGACCTTCAACCTCAAAAGGATTCACATCCTACCTGGTCTGTCTGTTCAACTTACTGTCACACTCTCTCCATTAAGCATTTCCTCCTTTAGCCACTATCCTCATACCCTGAACTCATTCCACACATTTCTTTACCATCTATGACTGGCTCCTGTTGTACATGCAAAATAAATCTGTGAAATGAGAACTCCCTTAACTTCTTCCCATTAAACTTACAAACCTACCTATGTCTGTACCCTTTTCCTCCTATTACAGGAGTGGTCTTACTTCCTTTGCTGAGGCTAATTCCTCTACATAGGCTTTGAAATATGTCCTTTGAAAGGACATTCCTTCTTATCACATAAACATGCTTCAGGCTCTTCAGTTTTTAATCTGTTAAATAAATAACCTTCCAGAGACCCACCCCCCCTAACTTCCCCTATCAACTATAACCTTTTATTTTTCTCTCCCCTAACTTCACATCAATTTTTCCTAAAAGATCTGCCTTTTATTGCCATCTCCATTACAAATCTTGTTTTTCTCCATTTGGCTTCTTATCTGTTTTTGTTTAATCATTCAGCTTGAACAGCCTTCACTGAAGTCAACCCGTGGCCTCAGAATCAATAACCAGATGCCCACCTCAGTACATGTCTTTAGTCACCTGGCTGCCATGTTTAGCGTTGCTGATCACTCCTCTTCCATGGAACACCCTCCTCCCCGGCCTCAGTGGACACATTTCTCCTGACTTTCTCATTTATTTCTGTCTATTTCTCTGTACCATTTTAGATCCATCTTTCCTACCTAGCTATTAAATGTTGGAGTTTCTCAAAATGCTGCTCTAATCTTCTTCTCAAGCTATTCTCTACACTTTCCATACCTGGAGCCTTGAGAACCATCTAGAACTATCCAGATCTGTCTCCAATGAAGAGCCTTCCTGAGCTTCAGACCTGTATTTTTTTGTATTTCATATCTGCACTTAGATGTCTCAAAATCATTTCAAATTCAGCGTGTCCAAAATAGCATTCATGACCTTGTTCCATGCCAGGATTGTCCCTCTCTCTGTCACTACCTTTCATCCGATTTTACAAGTAGAAAAACTAAATACCTTGGTTGTCCCTGATACACCCTCTTCCTCAGTCTTCACATCTGATCCCTGATGAAATCCTGTAAATTCTAAGATCTTGTTCCATCTCTTCCTTTTCACTTCCACCATCTCCACCTTCATATAAATCACTGTCACTTCCCCTGTGGGTATTTTATTGCAGTGACCTCCTGACTAATTATTCTGATTCCTCCCTTACTCTGTTCCACTTCATTTTCCAAACAATTACAAAGTTGACCATTTAAAAACACAGAACTAAACATATTACCGCTGTGATTAAAATCCTTCAGTGGCTTCCCATGTCCCACAAGGTAAAGGCTAAAACCCCTCAAATGTCCTAAACACTCTCACATAGTCAGACTTTTGCCCATTTCCGCATCCCTCTGATACCTGCCTTCCACCATTACTCCTTCTTATCACAAGAAGGTATTATTAGTGTTTTCTGTATTGGAATGCTCATCCTCTACTTTCTTTGCCTAGTTTACAACCAAAATGTTATCTCTCACGTGTGTACACAGAAAATTACCTGCTCAGGGAAATCTTTCCATAATCTCAATACTAGTTCACCTCTCCCGATTATATGTTCTTACCGTATATTCTGTGATTATTTAATCAATGTCTACTATGTCCATCACTAGACTAAAACTACATGAGAGCAGAAGAGGTGGATGGTTTCCTGACTCATGACTGTTTTCCCAGTGCTTTGAACATAGTTGACACTCAAAATATGTTTTCACTGAGCACATACTATGTGCCAGGCATTCTTCTGGTAGTGATATGATGATAAACAAAACAAACACAGTCACTGCCCTTGTGAAGTCTACATCATAGTGGAAGAGACATGACACTAAACATGTAAATGCATAATATTAGTGCTCTAAAGAAATATAAGTGCCATAAAGAAAGTAACAGAGCAAGGGAATTAAGAATGTTAGACAGTAGTGGATAGAGGCTCTTTTAGGATCTAAAAGGCAAATTTGGATAGAGAAATCCTCCTTTACGAGGTGACATTTGAGCAGAGACTCGAATTAAATAAGAAAACAAACATAACAAAACATCAGAGGAAGAGCTTTCTGGACAGAAGGAAAGCAAGTACATCAGGGAATGAGTATGTGTGAAGGAGAGAACTAAAGGGATCATATGAAATGAGAGAAAAGTGTCATGTCAGTAAAAAGTGAGGTTTGAGAAGAAGGCAGGGCATATCCCATAGTTCCAAAAAGTGTTTGCACTTAAGGAAGCATTCTTCAGAGTTGGACACCATGTTGGGTGAACGTGCCGAAATGAGCATTTTTTCCGATGTCTGAGCTGAGATCCCAGTTCTACCAGCAGCTGAATGGTACTGAAAGAAAATCACTTACTCTTTCTGTTCCTCAGTTTCCTTATGTGATAACTGAGAGTTTATCTCTAATGTTCTATCCAGATCATAATATACACTTTGAAAAATATGAATGACATTTGATAAGGAGAACTAAGGTCTTAGTCTGACACTGTGATTTTATGCAGGCTACTTTTTTCCCCCAAGTCTCTATTAGTGTTTGAAAAATAGGAATAGAAGAGCCTCTTCTCAAAATTGCTTAACAATCAAAAGACACAGTGGATGTGAAAGCTCCTTGTAGGTTGTAACACACGTTATAAGCCTGTAGCTAAAACTCACAGAGAATGTACAGTATAGCAGGCACTGTGCGGGCTCTGTATATGTGTTACTCCAACTTCACAGCAATCCAAGGAAGGAGGTCTATTCAACAGATCTACCGAGAAGAAAATCTCATGTTCTCTCAGGCAGTTAAATGGCAGAATTAGATTTGCACCCAATTAGCATCAAGGCTTAAAGGCTCTTCATTAGAACACAGGGCCAGACTTCTGGTCAAGATGCAGACATAGGTAAACAAACTTCACCTTCTCATACAACTACAGAAAAAAGTATAACCAGACCTCAAAACAAATAACACCCAGTACTGTCAGAAAATTGAGCTGTATGGAAATCTGACAACCAAGGATTTAAAAAAGCCACATTCATTCAGACAGGTAGAAGGGGTAGAGACACAAAGGTGGGAAGATAGGCATGGAGACCTGGTATGACACAGATGGGCATCAGAATGGGTGGTCCCATATTCATGTGGGGTGGATAAAAATTGGGAGGAATACCTCAGGAACCAAGGACCACAGCCCCAGGGCAGACCACACAGCCCAGCGTTCTAACACCAAGAATATAAATCCCCATAACTTCTGGCTGTAAAAACCAGTGTAAGTTGGGGTGGTGGAAGAAACTGCTGGATTTTCAGGGTACTCTGTGTAATGGGCCCTCAAGGGCTTAGAACTCACATAGACTCACCCCCTCTAGGACTCAGCACCAGGACAAAAGCTGGAAGGGCACCAGTCACATACAGGGAGTAAATAAAATTACTAGAAACAGGGCAAGTGTCAGGCAAACCTCCAGAAGCCAGGCAGCAACATTGGCCCCTCTGAACCCCACCCCCCAACATATAGCCATAAAGCCATGAAGCCATGAAGCAGGTTGCCCCAGCCTGGTGATTACCTAAGGTTCCACCCCACACAATTTACAGGTGCCTTTTCTACAACAGGCCACGTTACTAAGACAGGGAGTCAAAGCAGCTCTACCTAATACACAGAAACAAACACATGGAGGCTGCCAGTTTGAGGCAACAAAGAAATACCACCCAAATGAAAGAACAGAACAAAACCCCAGGAAAATAACTAAATGAAATAGAGATAGGCAGCATAACAGATGCAGAGTTCAAAACACTGGTTATCAGGATGCTCAAAGAACTCTTTGAGTATGGCAACAGCATATAAAAGACCCATGAAGAAATGAAGGTTATGTTAAGTGAAATAAAGAAAAATCTATAGGGAACCAACAAGGGAGGGAATGACATTGAGATTCAAATCAACAATTTGGAACATAATAAAGAAATAAACATTCAGCCAGAATAGCTAGAAGAAAAAAGAATTTTTAAAAATGAGGGTAGTATAAGGAGCCTCTAGGATATCTCCAAATAAATGTACCAACACCTGAATCATAATGGTGCCAGAAGGAAAAGAGGAAGAGCAAAAAATTGAAAACTTATTTGAAAAAAAAAAAAAGAAAGAAAACCTCCCTAATTTGGTTAAGGAAATAGCTATACAAGTCCAGGAAGCACAGAGAGTCCCAAACAAATTGGACTCAAAGAGGACCACACCAAGACACATCATTAAAATGCTAAAGGTTAAAGATAAGGAGAGAATCTTAAAAGCAGCAAACGAAAAGCAGAGTTACCTACAAAGGAGTTCCCAAAAGACTGTCAGCTTTTTTTCTCAAAAGAAACTCTATAGGCTAGAAGGGACTGGAAAGAAGTATTCAAAGTGATGAAAAGCAAGTACCTATAACCCAGATTACTCTATCCATCAAACCTATCATTTAGAATGGAAGGGCAGATAAAGTGCTTCCTAGGCAAAGTAAATGTAAAGAAGTTCATCACCACCAAGCCATCATTACATGAAATGTTAAAGGAACTTATTTAAGAAAAAGAAGATCAAAACTATGAACATTAAAATGGCAAAAATTTCACAACTATTAACATCTGAATCTAAAAAATAAACTAAGCATACAACCAGAACAGGAACAGAATCATAGATATGAAGATCTTTGAAGGGTTATCAACTAGGAAAGGGAAGGAGGAGAATCAGGGAAAGGTGCAGGGATTAAGAAGCATAATTGGTAGGTACAAAAATACACAGGGAGGTAGTGTAGGAAATGGAGAAGCTAAAGAACTTATATGCATGACCCATGGACATGAACTAAGTGGGGGATTGCTGGGGAGAATGGGGGTACTAGGTGGAAGGGGGGAACCTGGGACAACAGTAATAGCATAATCAATAAAATACATCAAAAATAAAGAAGACAGCAGAGACAAAGAACATAGGGTCTACATATGTGAGTGCAAGGATGGAGTAGGGAGGTGAGGAGCTGTTTGCAATCTAATCCTATGGGCATTGTTGATGTAAAACATTTTTAAATGATTCTATATGTGTATTTCAATAAATAAGACTGCTTGATCATCATCTACATCATAATAATGTTTTTAAAAAATTTTTTTAAAGAAAATTGTTTTGTGATCCAGAGTTCATCGTGATACAAAAGTCATTCCTTCTTCCATTTATTCATTTATCTACTGAACATCGACTATGTGTTAGGAACCATCCCAGTTGTTTATGGGGCAGAAATGAAGAAGGTTCCCTTGACCTCAAGGTTCCCATGTTCACATTTGCTGAAGTGAACATGGAAATAAAAATGGCATTGTGCTATGAAAGCTGGTATAGGCAGAGCCATACACGGTATTCAGAGAAAACTGAGGGGAGAGTGTACATAAATCAGAGAGATCCTTGCACAAGGTATGTTGCTCAGAGCTCAGAGTCCTACCTAAGACATGGAACTCAATGGCACTAAAGAGAGCAAGGTTACCAATCCCTCTTGCTTTGAACCCTACACTATATTGCATAAACACTGACATGTATATTTATTCTACATTTTAGTATCTGAAAAGTGTGGTTACATTGGAGAATTGCCGACACCTTATAATCGCTGTTGGCTAGCAGGCAGTCATTGCTACTTCTGCTCACACACTTGGTCAGAGCTCATGGCTTCCACTGAGTTATGCACATTGCTGTGACTCCATATGCTGAGTTGGGTTGACAGTTAAAGGAGCTTAACAAAGATTATACCACGATTCAGCTTTGAAATGTAAAGTACTCAGGAAAGCAGAGAACTAGAGCAGCATGATATAGGATACAAATGCACCCAAGAGATCGCTCACTAAGTATAAAATAAAAATTCTGAATGACAAGAAAGCATTGGCATAACTTTTAATCGGTCAGTAGCACTTTCTTTTCCCTAGGGGTACATAAAATAATAGTTCTGCTTATAACTAATACCTGTTAGGTTAGGTGAGATGTTGAATTTCGATTAACCCTGGCAAATCTTGTACTTTTCGAAGCCATATTGGCTCATGTTGAGCTGTGGGCCCACTTTATATAATCCAATCTGTTTCATGAACTCCTGCCATCTGATCTCTATGAAATTAATTTTTTGAATCTATATTCAGGACTTTAATTTTTTTTCCTAGTGAAATTGCACCGAGTTAAAGTCAGTTCCGTGGTCTAGGATGTTAGGAATGACTCGAATTATAATTCAGTTTACCATATATTAGCCACAACTTGTGTCATCTAAGTTGACAGTTCCTGGTCACCCAAGGATGATCTTATTATCTAAGCATGTTATTTATAAGGAATTTCACAGCTGAAACGAGGTACAGAATGACCTACTCTAAAACAAGAGCGATTAACAAGTTTGGAGCAGAGCCAAACTCAAGAACAAGGTTGTTATTGGCATGATTTTAATCATGATAGACAATTAGCCAAGCTTAATTATATTGAGACGGAAAACCAGAATGAGTGGCAGTAATGAATTTCTCCGGGAACTCTCCTGTGTCTCCAACTCAAACTGGCTGACCTATAAAGGGTGTAAAATGATAAAAGATGTTTGCCCACATGAACAAGCTGTGTTTACCTCGAGGAGCTGCTTGTGTGGGCAAAGGGGTCTAAAGGACTCCCTTTCCTGTGGGGGACTCAGAACAGAACGCAAATGCAATTCTCCAGTTCCACGGGTATTTTTCGCTTCAGGAAAGAGATGCAGAAGAGAGGAAACATATTTTAGCTGAACTTGGGCACATTAAATGTTAATGTGATTATGTAGCTGGGGATTCTTTAAATGTCGCCAGTAGCTGAAATATTACTGTAGTTGTGTTAGCAACTTTTTGGTGTTATAAAGGCTTAATATTTTCACCAACTGTGTCAAGCCCAGATAGAATGTCAGAAACTTCAATATGAGTGATTAGAATGTAAAAATTTTAACAATTTGACTCTCCCTGCCTCTAGGTTTAGAAAGAGAATTGTAAAAGAAAGTCTCCTTAAGTCTCAAGTCTCTTTTCCATTATGGGTTTTAATTGACTTATAATTAAGACACAGAAGAAAGAAAGATTCTGGAGAATTAAAACCTCTATACTTCCTATAGTTTTTTTTTTCCTTTTGAATTCACAGCCTATCTTGCTAATGAAGTCTCACACCAAACACACATGCATGGGACTGGAAAGAAGGTAGTCCCATTCTAAAGTTGAGGTGCTGAAGTTCCAGGTTTGTGATTGATTTAGTCAAGTGGCAGAAATATGCACAAGGCTTCTGATTCCAAGATTAGATTTTAAAAAATAATAAAGAAAGAAGGAAAGAGTCCTGGCTGGGTGGCTCGGTTGAAGTGTCGTCCTGTACACTAAAGGTCAAAGGTTCAATCCCTGTTCAGGGCACATACGTAGGTTGTGCATTTGATCCCTGGTCAGGGTGCCTACGGGAGGCAACTGATGAATGTTCTTCTCTCACATAGATGTTTCTCTCTCTCTTCTCCCCACCTTTAAAATCAGTAAACATGTCCTTGTGTGAGGATAAAAAAAATTTTTAGGAGGAAAAGAAAGAAGGAAGGAAGGAAGGAAGGAAGGAAGGAAGGAAGGAAGGAAGGAAGGAAGGAAGGAAGGAAGGAAGGAAGGAAAGAAGGAAGGAAGGAAGGAAAGAAGGAAGGAAGGAAGGAAAGAAAGAGAGAGAAAGAGAATTGAGAGTATTGGGAGAGAGTCTCTAAAATATGAGTCATATGAGTCTATGAGTCATATTTTCAATTTATCTGCACTTATAAAAAAGAAGTGTTCTGAGTATAGAAAGAGACTCGTATCTTAAATTAGAGTATTTAATCAGTGTAACTATATTAAACAACAACTACACAATTCCTTTTTACTCAGCAAAGTTTTCTTGGGCTCCTGCTAGGCAAAAGAAAGTTTTCTTGGGCTCCTGCTAGCCCCCACATTCTGGGACTCGAACAATCAGTTAGATCTAAGGGCTGAATGTCAAGTGTAGACATGTGTAACTGGACCACAGAGCGGATTGTGAGGTCATGGCTTCTGGAGGCTTTGGGAGTTTGTTGGGGAAGAAGGACCCACCTGGAGGATTGGGATGGTGGGACTGGCTGTTTGAAAACTGTTTAGAGACCAATCTATCCCTAATCCCAAGTCCCTGCAGAGATGCTTACTGACCCTCTTTGTAATGAGAAAGTTTGAGAACCTAGTAGATATGATGCAACAGCTGAGCTCTGCCAACAGCTGAGATCCCGGGGTGGGGGGGGGTATGTGCCTTCTATAGGAGCCAACTGTGTTTTTCCACCATGTGTTTAAAAGCCTGGCCAGGGATGTTTATTTATTTATTTTTCTTATTTTCTAATCTCGCCTCTCTCTCAGTGCAAAGGATCTGTATAGATCTGAAAGTCCAATAGCTTCTGCCTCTTCATGCTCTGGAAGTAAAATAACCAATTACAGAAATTGCAGAATTGCAAAGGAACCTAGTGGCAGCTTATTGTTACCCCCCACTGTCAATAATTGCGGATTTGGAGCCCCAGAAGATTCAAATGATTTGCACAGCCTAACGCCCAGCAACGGGAGAGCTGGATTAGCCTATGGGTCTTTTAGCCATGTGCCCTGGGTTTTTATTTTTCTGCTCATCGTAAGTTTAGTATGTGCCTTTTAATACCAGTAAAATATTTTTAAAAGATGTAACTTAAGTTTTAAGCCTCTATTTTGTGCCAGATGCCATATAGTTTACCTTTATGCTTCAAAGTATATCTTATTGAAGCATTCTGTAGATGAGGAAACTGAAGTTTAGAAACCAAAACAGTTCGCCCCAATTCAACAGGTAGAGAGTGACAAGTGAGTCTAGCTATGAATTTTACTCTCTTACGTCTGGCAGTAGAGCACCTATCAGAATTTCAGATCCACATATCAATGCCCATGCACCCATGAGCCTGCTGGCACAACTGCGTTTCTTCAACAGAAATGAAGGTTGTAGCGTGGGAGTCACGTGGGTACAAGGATGCATATTACAATATTACCTATAATGGTAAAAGAAAGAATCGAACCTCAGTGATCAGTACAGTAATGGTTAAATACGTCATGATAATTTATATTATGGAATATTATACGTGTTAAAAGAATGTGTTGATTCTATATATATTGATCTAGAAAGATGTTCATGACCTACTGTTCAAGTGGGAGAAAACAAGTTGCTGAACAATGACTATTTTGCCATCTCATTTTCTAAATATATATATATATATACGTATGTATACATATATATATGCACGTGTGTGTGTATATCTGCATGTGTGTATGTGTGTGTGTGTGTGTTTAAAGGATAGATGAAGAAATGGAAGGAGAGTATTAATAACAAACTGTTACCATGGTTTACAAGGAATGGAGGGGGAAGAATGTGACTAAGCTTGAGTCCTTGAGTGGATGACCGGGAGTTGAGAGCCAGAGACACCAAATACAAAAGCTAGCTGCCAGAGCTAGAGCAGATATTAATCCTGAGGCAGAATCAAGGTCTGAAACGAGATGTGGGTCCATACAGAACAAGAGCAGGGACAGAAGCGGTGAGGTCTGGGCCATTGTCCACCTGGCAGTCTGTGGCTGAAGCTGGAGACTGGTAATGAGTGTGCACCATGAGCCTCCAGTGGGTACCTACCCAGGCCCGAGAGGAGTGAGGAGGAGCCAGCGTCTGCACTCTGCCCCGGTCCTTTCTGTCTCCAGACTGGGCCCCTTCCATCATCCCCAAAATTAAGTATACAGACATGAGCCTGCAGGGATACTTGGGTGCCATTCAACATGCCCTTCTGGGCCTCTCCCCCAAAAGTCTGTGTTTGGTTTCTTGGAGCCTCTGCATTGTTCCTCAGGACCTGTTCCTGACATTATAGATCCACAAAGTACAAAGGCCCCTTTCTTCTTTTACCTCCCTTCCCATAAGTGGCTGGGGCTCAGCCTGTCTTATATTTTTCTTCACTACTATTGTACGAACACTTATCATCTCTGTCCCCTTAGCTCTTCTTCTCTCAAGGCTACTAAGGAGTGGGACCCTCCCCTCTGCTTTCTCCTTCATTGTTATCCTGAAGTGAGCCCATGGGTTCAGTCCATGAAAGGGCTTACCATAAGTGATCAGGAGAGTAAGAAAGGAACAAATTAAGAAGAAAACATTCTAAAACTATTATGTTGCTCTTTAGTTTCACAGTTCTTTGCAGGTGTGAGTAAAATGCCCCTGGGCACCCACTTTTGGTGTGCAATTTACAACCATTCCAGGAGGTTCATCCTTTCTATCACAGAGAGGCATTGAGGACCGTACAGCAGGCACCAACTGCTTTGCTTGTCGAAAATCAGCTCAGCTGTCCACCTACCTCTGAGCTCCACCTAGCACCACAGCCCTTTGACGTATTTCCTCCTTGAAGACAATGGAAACAAAAGTCAGAGTCCCCTCCCTTGGGAATTTAATAGGGAATCCTAGACGGGACAAGGCCAACTTGGAAGATTAGCGAAGCAACGTTTAACATACATACATTAAATAGCCTTAACCCCATCCGGACCTTAATTTGGATAATAGGAATATTCCGGAGCCCCTGAATGTTAATCAGATGTTTGTAAATGACATGTGGTTCAACTACACTTTGGGAGTGCATGATTTAAAGCAATCCTGAGAATCCTCTAGTGCTACAACTAATTAACCCTAATTCATCCACTTGGTAAATCTGAATTTACTCCAAAGGATTGTGTGTTCGGAGAATAAAAGAGTAGGTAGACACAGTACAGTTAATTAGGGAAGGCTTCCTGGAGGGAGTGTGCCTGGGCCAAGTCTTTGAGGACACAGTGATCACAGATCCTGTAAAGGACTGAAAGGAGAAATTCAGCAAGTTTCAGAGAACGGCAGCCTCCGCGCATTCTCGCAGCAGTGAAACTTCCTGTGAATAACCACTGAAACATCTCCTCCAGGTGTGTAACCATTTACAGTTTATGAAGGGCTTGCTGTCTTGCACATCACAGAGATGATCACAACAATGAGGATTTATTGAGTGCATGCAGTGCACCAATGCGAAGGGCTCAACTGCATTTCACAATTATCCTACCAACAACAGCGTATTAGGTATGGTGTTCCTCTCCCCATTTTCCAGAAGGGGAAACTGAGCCACATGAAGCTAAAAGACAAACATGTGGTGTGGCAGTCAGCTGGTAAACAGAGGGGTGAAGATCTGAATTCAGGTCTACCTGACCCTGTGGTTCTAATGCTATCATCCTTCTGGGGCCCAGAGCAAGATGGAGAAGGGGAGACAGTGGGTCATGGAAGAGATCCAACACAAATACTGATGATGTATTCCCTACTAGCTAATACCAAGCACTATGCTAAGTGCTTTACGTGCATTATCTCATTCAGATATAGGTGTCAGGTCTCATTTCTCCATCAGGAAACTGAGGCTCATAGAGGGTACGTCATGTGTCCAGAGTTACACTGCTAGTAAAAATATTGGAGCTCCCATCCTAGATCTGACTCCAAAGAGCAAGATCTCAACTCACACTACACACTTAGGACCCACCATACATCACCAGTGTCCTTGCCCCTCAGGTCGCTCATGCCCTAGAAACGCAGTCAGACCTGGAAGCAGCACATCTTGATCCAATGCGGTGTGGGAAGAAGAGTCATAGGCAATGGTGGCACAGAGGAGGGCTGCCTGGCTAAGCTTGTAGGTTGTGCTGTTGGCTGCTGTCCGCCTGCACCCCTATCCCGCCACTGCCCCACCCTCCCGCCCCCCCAGAGTACAGATGATAAGGCCAAGTTACCTCCAGTTTCTGATGTGTTCAAGGTGAGAGAAGTTGTAAGAGGTTGGGTCAGGACTTTTTACCAAGTTCAGTCTCTCCCTCAACAGTCAGTGTCACCTATCTTATAGTCTTTTCATGATTTTCCAGGAAATGTTAAAAAAAATTGGGGTAATTTGTTTACTGGCATCATAAAATTATTTTGCATATATGACACCAATGCCTAATGCCAATTCTCTCTCTCGCTCATTCTCAAAGAAAACTTACAATAAATTCCAAGTTTACTTTTACCTTTTATTTCATGCCTATTGATTTGTAGTCTTCTCTTCTAGCTCCTTGCTCTTCCTTTAGAGACTTTTAAACTCTGGAGACATCCAGGGCTCAAATCTGAGTCCTCTTCAACTGCCCTCTCCCTGGGCAATCTTAGTCAGGCACAAGGCCTTAAATGTCATTTACATGCCCATGACTTCCAAATATATGTCTAACCTCTCCCCCCCGGCTTAAGACTGCCTCCTTGGAAGTCCCCACTTAGAAGTCTAATGTGACCTAAACAGGACTCTTTTATGATTTCCTAATGTGTTCCCTCCCTAGTCTTCCCCACTTAATAAATGGCAGCATCATTTGAACTCAGGGAAAAAAATCTTGGATCAAATTATTTCTTGCCATCTCTAGGCACCCTATACTAACCAAGCCATTGTCTATTCTTGCTTTCACTGGATAATTAGACAGTCCCCATCAGGCCTAGATTTTCTTCTTCCCCCTACAAGCTATTTTCTATACAGAGTGCTTTTTGCAACATGTAAATTAGGTCATTCACAATTCCTGACCCCAAAACACATATTCAAGAAACTCCAATACTACTCATCACCTTTAAAGAAAGTTGAAACAACTTTCTCCATCCCTGAGGCCCAGCATGATCTGGCCCCTGATTACCTATTTCCACGGCCCCCTTGGCCCCCACTTTGCTCTATGACACTGTTCTTCCAGCACTTGAGGTTCATTCCTACCTCAGGCCTCCATCCTTAGTGCTTCCGGTCCTGAAACGCTTCTCTCTGAGATTCCGTGTAGTGTGCTCTTTCACAGCCTTCTCAGATTTATGCTCAAATGTTCCCACGCTACCTCCACTCTCACCTTGTACATCTCTATCGTCTTATTCATGCCATCACCATACCACTTATCACTACAGGAAATACTTTTGATTGATTGACTGATTTACCTGTTTATTGTCCATTTCACCTCTAGAATATACGCTATATAAGGACAGGGGTTTCATCTGTCCTCTCCACTGCCAAAGCCCCGTGTCTTAAAACAATGTCTGGTATATAGGAAATACTCAATGTGGAAGTTGAAGTAACAAATTATTCTTTTCAATTGTAAAAATAATACATGTTTATAATAGAAAATGGGGAAATAGTGGCATAAAAATGAACATTTTGGTATGTTTTCTTCTTGTCTTTTTCCTATACATTGTCTTGTTAAGTTAACATTATTAGGTAAAACCAATTTACTTCCTATTTTTCAGACCTAACATACCATAAGCAAGTCTCCACATTGTGTTCACTATTTCACATAATACATGCTCTATAGTTATTAATTTCCTTCTTCCTATCTTGATTTTCTTTATGAAAAACACACAAGTATCCATTCTGTGCTGTAGTTTGTGTTTAACTGTGACAGAGCCATACGTTTGAAAGACTATGCAAACGTGAGCAATTATTAACCTTCCTAGACCTCAATGTCTTTATCTACAAAATGGGAACAATGAAACCCGCCTTGCCTAATTTATAGCATTGTGCAAAGGTCTAATGAGGTATTGGGGCAAACATCTCATTAGATAGTAGGGTGAGTGTCTTTTTTAAAAACCATAGTGCTGTATAAGTATAAAATTTACAGGAGGGAATATGACATCAAGTCATTTGTAAAGCAATTTGAAATTCGTGAATAAAAAACCCATCAGCAATTGTTCTGTGCTGAGTGAGACAAGTCCTAATGTTTGTATTTAATATGCTAAACAGTTGCCAATCTCTAATTCTAGGTCTGTACCCTGCAATAGCTTTGGGGGGATTTTTTTTTTTTTACAACTTTCAGCTGTAAAACTGGGGTCAATTATTTTTAGCCATTTCTTTAGCCTATCTCATTAGCAAAGTACTTTGAGGTAATGACTCGGGCATATTTGATGATTGTTCATTTTAAAAGATGTCATTTAAAGACTTTTCTGGAAGTTTTAAATCTGCCTGTGGGAGATCTATTCTATGTCAAAATGTCATTTCAAATTCAAGCCTACGTACTCTTTTACACTCGGCCCTTATAAGTGTTTTGCGGCACTTGAATTTTCCATCGTGTGAACTTGAATTTCCTCTGGCACCTCCGCTCTCTGTCTGAAGGGGAGAAAGGGAGATCTTCAAATGGCTTTTTTATTTTTTTTGTCAGAGGAGATAAAACTCCCCAATTATTCCCCCCTTGTGCATAGATATTTATATTAATATTTTAAAGAATGGTTTCTTTATAGTGTTATTCATGAACCCATGCATTAAATTTAAAGCAAATGTGTCCTAAAAATGAATATTTAATCCATGTTTAATACCTGCAACTTGATTCATGTTGACTTAATTTCTTTTTTGGTCATAAAAGAAATTTATGAAATGGTTCAGATTCTCTCATTCATTCTACATTATCTCTTTTGATCTTTATAACAATATGGCAATGGAGGTATCATCACCACCATCATCATCCTCACCCCCCAACACACACACATTATGGATGAGAAAAAAGACTTAGACAGTAAAGACGCTGTTTAGATAGCTCTCAGCTACAGTTTAGGGTCTGAGGTTTGGGCAGAGTATACTACCTGAGTAAAATTCTTGGGGTAAGCACTTTGGAGAAAGTATAGTAGCAAGAATAAGGGAGGAAGGGAGAAGAGGGAGAGAGAGAGAGATGGAGAGAGAGGGAGGGAGAGAGAGGCAAGACCTCATAGAAGTCTGAAATGGGGAAAGATTAGATTGGGAAGAATCTAGGTCATAGCTCCCAAACTTTGCTTCACATTGAGATCATCTGGGAATCTTTAAAAATTACTGATGCCTGGCTTCCACCCCCAGACATTGTGATTTAATTGCTATGGGATGCAACCTGGGCACTAGGACTTTTTTTTACAACCTTTCCCTGATGATTCTAATGTGCAGAAAAGTTTGGGAGCCATTCATCTAGGTGGTATCTGGATTGTTCTGTGTAATGAAATTGAAACAGCCCAAACTCCATTTTCCTGGTCACTGGTTCTTGGTGTTCCAATGGATTCTGCTAGTTTACAGGCTTTGGATTGGACGTAATGCTTACAAACAGAAAACACAAGTCCTAGATCCCTCTGCTAGGCAGTGAGTTTTAATGGGAAGAGGGCAGCATTAGTCACTCAGCTTCTCTGAGCCTCAGCTTCTAGGCCCCTAGAATGGCTATTCTGATGCCTATCTACTAGGTTTGTTATAAGAATTAAACTAATTACAATGAAATCCCTCTTTCCAATTATATCAGAAATATTTATTCAGTTATTTGAAAAAAAAAACAAAATAGTAAGTTAAAGCAGGTGTAGCAGATTGTATTTTCCAAAGATGGCCAAAAAGTATCTCCCATCACTCACGTTCTTCTTGTAACATGATGCTGACACTCTTCCATCTGAGATGGGGTCTGTGTTCCTCCCTCTTGAACCTATAAATGCCCCAATTGGTACGCTACAGTGGAAAGGAGAGTATGGGTCTTAGGAGGTTAAATCATAAAAGGCAATACAGCTTCAACCTGGCTTACTCTCCCTTGCCACATGTGCCTCAGGAGCCCAGAAAATACCTGTGAGAAGCCTGGCTACCCGAAAATCATTATGCTGGAGGTGACAGGGAGAAGGCACATAGAGATGGAAAGAGATGCCCAAAGGGTCCCTGGTGTGCCAGCCATGGCCGTTTGAGTCTTCTCAGCATCACCTGCTTGATATGTGAATTTGCAGCTTTCTCATGATTCCAGTCCCATCCGTCCAGCTGCTGCAGCTGACACAGAGTATAGCAGAGGTGAGCTGTCTTACCCAGCACTGCCCAAAATGCGGATTCATGAGCACGATAAATATTATTGCTACTTTAAGCCACTAACTTTTCAAGTGTTTTACTCTGCTGCATTAGGTAATTGGAATACCAAGGTATAATAATGAGTATTATATGCAGATGTTAAATAGCTTATTTTAAATATAACATTTGTTTAAAAATTAACAAACTTCTTGGAGAATATGACCTACTGACCAGAACCCTGGTATAAACCACACCCATGAAGCATTTCATTATGATTTTCAGTGGCAGTTACTGTCAAGTAGAATGAGTGTTTAAAAACACTTTCTAAAAAATTACCACATCTCTTTGTCCTTATAGTTACCCTATCCCAATTTAATTCAACATGTTTTAGGTGGTTCATTTATTTAATCATGTCTTTTCAAAGTATTTAACTTAGAGTTTATTAAAAAATGTTTATTTTTGTAAATATATTGCATCAATGTACATGTTACTTAGTAGACAGCAGGATAAAAATAACAAGCATAATAAATAAAAAAGATATGGTGAGCATATAGCTAGCTCATTTGATGTGAATAGAAGTACACAGTTAATCTAAAGAGAAGTCTACTCGCCCCTGGTTTAGCTCTTTAAAACATTTGCATACAGTAGGCACTCGTTAAATGTTAGTTTCTCTAACCACGAAACCTTAATTTGCAAAAAAAAAAATCTGCTTGCAAATAAATAGTCTCTGCCACCAAATGCCAGCAGAATTTTATTTACAAAGTAGCTTTTGGTAGCCACCTAAATTTCATACTATTTCAGAAAATGTATTACATTTCTATTTATGAAAATCATTTCCCATGGGTTAGAGTTCAGATCAGGTGCACAATTTTTTTCAAATCACTTTCTAAAAATAAAATACATCATGACAACCTTAATACTGTAACTACTGAATACAGTTAGAAAGCAGAGCTACTGAGGCATCCCTGAGATGGAGCCTTCTCTAGCTCTCAAACTCATCTTTGTACAACCATTAGTGGGATGGAGGGTCCAGCATCCCGGGAAAGGTGCTAAATTTTAGGATGAGGTATGTAATTTACTGCAAAGTTTGTCACAGTTGAATCAAACAGTTATTCAGAGCTTTCATCAAAGCGTAACCCCATAACGCCCCTCCAGTCCTGGCCTTTCTTTGCTGAATCATCCTGCAGACGCCACCGGAGTGATCCCCCAGATGCTGTAAACCCATCCTGTCAGAATCCCGCAGTGGCCTCGGTGCCTGCCAATCAAGACGGGCCTCTGTACCACAGTTTATGAGGGTAGGAAAAGGACCTTGAGTGTCTTTTCAGCCTCACCTCTAATCCTCCTCATTTTTATTAGGGCCCAGGACCCAGCCCTACCACAATGTGTAGTGTGGTCGTGTTTTGCCCTCATTATGACCAGCACTTCAGCACTTACAGTGATCTAAAATCAGTGTTTTCCAAACTCTGGGTCCTGGTCCACGAAGGGGTTATGGAATCAATTTAATGTACTTTAATTACTATTTTTAAAAAATTAAAATAGAAATGGTATGGTTCAGATTTTATTATATAATGCACAGTAACAGTGAATACTGTTTTCTGAAACTTCAGTTTCAGTTGCGTGTGTGTGTGTATACCAGACCGTGGTGCAAAGTGTATTTTTTACAGTATGTTGTAAATTCAAAATACCAAAAACCTCAAACCTCTCAAACATTTTGCAGGCTCTTTGTCCCACCTGGAAGGCTTTCTGCATGGAATCCTTCTCTTTGTCTCTCTGAAAAATTCCTAACACACTGTCCAAAGATACAGTGTCTTCCGTGAAGTCTTTTTCAGGCTTTTACTGTGTGTTGGCAATGAACTAAATACTTTAGGTGTGTGACATTTTCATCTTCAGAATAGCTTTACAAAGTTTGAACAATTATTATCCCATTTTACTGGCATGGAAATGGGAGGTGAGAGATGTATTAAATAAATGGCCTGAAGTCACACAGGTGATGCGTGGTCAGGCTGGAATGTGAATGAAGCCGTCAAATCCAGAACCTGTGTCCTTGGCCATTGCATTGAACAGCTAGCTTCTCCCTAAGACCTCAGGCTAAACCCAGCAGTTTTCTTCTGTGCCTACCATCACATAAAGCCCTCAGAATGGCACTTTCTACACTGTGCTGCAGTTACCTGTTTCGCACACTAATGTCTGTCTCACACACTAATTTATAAAATTCCCAAGAAAATGAACTCTGTCTTATTTCTCTCTTTTGCTTTAGGAGTATGCTTATATGCATGCCATATAGAAAGTGCTGGATAAATATTAAATCAATAAGTGTCAGTGTGAGAAATTATCACCATTTCACAGATGAAGAAACTGATATTTATCTAAGAAGAAGGTAGGCCATTGTTCTTTGTGGCCTCTTTCTATTATAATAAACTTGTTAGAGTTTAGTAGGAGTGATAACTTTGGACCAAGGTCAGGGAGATCTTTGCAAAGGTATGAGAAAGTTTATAGATAGATAAAGGCACTATGGGAAATATTACACATAATATAAAATATACATTTTTTCATTTTCTACTCATGACCGACCACACTTTTTATCAGTGTGTCTAAGAACCAAGTTTTCCCTAGATGCCATTCCATTCAGTCCATCCACTCATTCGTTCATTCAGCAAATATATTTAAGCCAATTCCTGTGGTTTGTCCTGGAATGTAGGATAACAAGACAGTTTCTTCCCTCAAGAAGCTCCCAGTCTAAGGAGGAACTGAGCTAATACACAGGTGATTATAAAGTGGTGCCAGTCAGTATAAGCAGCAGTTCAAGGCCAGGACTTGGGAGCTGGTCAGTCTTGGACACAAAGTGGGGCTCCATCACGGAGGACCTGTATGCTTTAAAGCTATTTCAATGAGCACTTCAGAGCTCAGTTTTCTCATCTCATAGGGTCACTGCCAGACACTATGCATAAAGCACAGGGCACTCTATCAATAGATATAGAGCAGACTGATGACCAGCAATAACATTTTATATGTGGGACCCCTGGCAAGTTCTTGACACTTCTTTCTCTCCTTGATTTTTTTACCCAAAGTATAAGCCTATGAATCTGAATGCTAATTCCTACTCATTGGCTACCCTCCAAGTATCAGACATAGGCAGGCCTTGTGCGAAGCCTTTTCCATATGTTATCTCACTAAATTCTGATAGTGACTCTGGAAAGAGAGGCAGAGGCTCTAGCACCTTGCAATGCCAGTTTTTTCCTGGGTCGGGGGCCCAGGCCAACATCCTCCTTACTTATTTTCCACCTTCCCTACTGAGCACAGGCCACAATTCTTGTCTTCTCAACACAATTCCTCCCTGCTTGGTCCCCCAGCACTCCCAGGTTTCTAGTCCATATTTCTCAGAGCATCTAGCATCATTGTATTACATATTGATTGACATTTTCATGTTATCGAATCTTTCTGCTCACACTCTCAAATATGCTCAAGAGTCCTTGCACTTTTTTCCACCTGAAACACTAAAGTTTCTAAAGGAGAATCATTTTATTGGAACGTGCCCTTCTTTGTATGAAGAATACCCTTCTTTTGCCCAACAGTTAAATTTCTTTATGAACACAGACACCTTTATCTCTCACAATAGGACATTTCTTTTTGTCTAAATACTATATGACCGAGCTGGGAGGCTGAGCCACTTCTCCCTGACACCCCAGCCAGGACTTGTCATGCCCTCTAGAACAAACAATGGGGGAGTGTAAGTCATACTTCCTAATGGAAGCAAAAAGTGAACCCATATTCATCAAATTAGCTCACTGTATGTTTCCTCCTTTTGGATTGAATAAGGTTTAATCTACTTAGCAGACATAGATGGGGACCATAGAATGAGGGGGACAGACATATTTTTACATCTGTGAAAATGGAAACAACCCAGAAGCACTACTAATTTCTTTAACAAAAGTGTCCCATGAGTGATGACATTGACTCATCAAGTGTCAGGATCTTGTTTAATTTAATTATGTATTTACAATAGCCTGCTTTCTGCTTCACAGGGGAATTACACGTTTTAAAGGTTCAAGTTCAGCTATTTGAATTCATCAGAGCATATACTCACTGTTATCATTTGAAAGACAAGAAGCAAGGAGCTACTTTAAATATGCCAATAGCCCATGAATGTCATTACTTATAAAACTACAGTTTAAACTACAAACCTATAAGCAGTTGAATGCTTTTCCCCTACATACTTCCTAAAATCTATAAAAATGTGCATTGTTTTTAAATTTTATGTTGATAGTAAATCTGAGAATAATTTATATTTCTTAAAAATAGAAAGTTTTTCTTCTCTCCACTATGGGCATCTTGTCCTTAGGAATACCATAGATATTTTTATGGCTATTATGATTCAAGGAGATATACAGAAATAGGTAGAGGTGGCAGTATTATTTGGAGATGATACACAGATCAGTGCAGACACTTCAATGGATATTCAAGGTACTCAGATCAGACACACAGATGGCAAGACATGATATCCTGTAGCCCCACTTTGTGTAACTTATTGAGTAGTTCCAAGTGCCAGCAATTGGGATAAGGGTTCCAGAGATGTGGCTAATAATATGATAATAGCTACTAATTGGCAATGCTTCACCCATGTCAGGTAGTGTGCAAACTGATGCATCAGTCGATCCTTACAACTCTACCTTAAGTTAGATCGCTAGAATCAGAGCCTTAGGGAATTTTTGTTCATGTGATGATCAGGGGCATGTCATTAGGAAGAGGGGATTGAAGGAAGCAGGGTAAGGCAGGAGGAAAGGACTAAGCAAGGAGGTAGTCTCTGGAGTCTGCACCCAGTTGGCCTTGCCTTGTGTTAGTGGCTGCAGGGGAAACCTCCCGGGAAAGGGGCTTCCCAGTGGGGGAGGTTACCCGGGGATGGGTGCCCAGCCCTGGCACCAATGGCATCCACTACACACTCTTCGAGGTGGCTGTTATTGTTCCCATTTTTAGAAGAGAAAACAAAGGCACAAAGAGTTTAACTTGTCCAAAATCACTTTTAGTAGATTGAGATTTGAACCCAGATCTGCCTGACTATAAGCTCTTGACCACTGTAAATACAACCAGGGTGATGAATTCTGAGCTAAAGTCATGGACAGAGTCTAGAACTAACACAGAGGAGAGGGTGATGAACTTTCCAGAGAGATTCAGTGCTACATAGAAAAATAAAGCAAATCCTTCCTGCTCTGTACATTATATAGTAGATGACTATGTTCTTAAAACCCAAAGTCATAATGGCAAGGAAGAAAGATTTTAGTGTGTTTTTTGCCGCAGAATTCAATTCCTTTGTGGACCATAAATATAAGGTATGAACATGCTTAGCAAAATGAGAGTAGAGTATTGTTTCTAAGTAAAAAATATGTCCCTAATTATATCAAGCTGGTAACAGCTTTGCTTCTCTTCCCCTGGAATGACCCTCCATAGGTCTTAGGAGTTGAGATGGCAAATGCCAAGTCCCCTATAGATGAACTGTTTTAAAACCTCACAGGCCACAGCCTGGCTGGAGACCAACGAAGTATGCAGGGAGAGAACCAGCCTCAGAGTTCATTCTTAGCTGTCATCCTGGCTCTGACACTTATTCACTGAGTGACTTACAACATGTGTCTGTGGGCTTCATTATCTGATTTGTAGAAAGGAAACAATATTTGTTCCAGTCTCCTGCGTCCTCTGGTTTTCACTGCTGTCATCTTTCTCTCTGCAATCCCAGATTTTCTCTTCTGCATGGCTCGGTTTCCCCAGCCTACACGATAAGGCCCTCTCCAGCCATAGCTACATTTCTCATATATTAACCTTGACAGACACCTACGTTTACACTGAGCTCATCTAAAATGGCTGTCAGCTATGTCCACAGTGGTGCATAACACAGACAGATATGGGACACCTTTGGAAGTGTCCAAACACGTTGTGTCACAATTCTAACTAATCCCAAACATTATCCAACAATTTTGAAATGCACTACAGCGTGCATTATGAAAATTTTAGTTTCATCTCCAGTTAGAACACTTTTTAAAAAAATTACGCAGAATATAGTAATTTCGCAGACTGCCTTGCTCTCCTTGCCCCCATGTGGAAGGAGTGGGTTTGTTTTACAAGTAATTTTAGTCTTCATCATCACAGATGATAGCTTTGAGGGTGGGTGATAGACTATAATACTGGGTAAGAATAGACTGTCTTGCCGAGCTTCCTTTGAAATTGGATTCATTACCTTCTCTTCAAATATCTGGTTAAAAAAATACAGTATAAGAAAATAGGAAGCAGTTGTCAACTCTTTGCTCCCTTGACTCAACTCCAGTGTGGTGATTAAATGAGTGTTTGCCTTGCCGCAGATCAATTATTCTGAGGACTCAGAATTTCTTGCTGTGTCTTGAATTGTGTTGATGGTTTTTAAGTAGGTCATAAAAATTCCTGCGAATGATTTGTTTAATTATTGTCTTGCTCCTCATTTACATTTTTATCTAAAACTCTGAGCACTGAAATCTGCATTCAATTCCATTTCCTATAGCTACAATTTGCCTGGTTGGGAGAAATATCTGGGCTGTGCTTTATGTATGGAATGACATCAGCCAGACAGAGTCTGTGATGATGCTCTGATGGCTACAGACATAGCTCTTTTTGCTGAGTTCTCTAGGGTTTCAATATTGGATGGCTATTTAATAGCCTTTACATCAGCTGAGTAATCGTCAGAGTTAAAATGTGTTCAGACTTTGCTTTTCGGGACTAGGCCTTCTGACAGTGAGGGATTATGACACTGCAAGACTGGTTTTTACTGACTCTTTTGAGGACTCTCCCCACCATGATGCATAAATAACCAAGTGAAAAGTAACACATTCAACCCATCCTAAAGCCTCCGTTCTGAAGATACCTTCCCTACCATCACATTACTACGACAGACTAGAGGGTGATATACTGGAAAGAACATTAAAAATGGTATAATTTTGCTTCATGAACATTTCTGTGCAGTTCAACACAAGTGCCTTTGACATTCTGGAGTCTTGACTGAAATAAAAACTGTGAAGTAGTAAAATTCTGGGGGTGAAAGCTGCAGTTGCAAAAGAAACAAAGCACAACATTCCTGAGATATTTCTTCCCAAACTGCCAAGACTGCTCATGTTGATGAAAATAGTATGAGTGTGCATCGGAGTCAGATTTGCATGAGAGAAAACAGACCAATTCTCCAATTCCTCCATGGAGACTGAGCTCCAGTGGGGTGAGGTCTTCCACGAGTTAGTGGCATATTCAGGACAAGAAGTAGCAAATCTTGATTCCACGTCCAATGTTCTTTCGACCTCGAAGTGCTATAAATGTGACAAATTATCTTATTAGTTTAGCCTAGTTCAGCATTTCCTCAAGAGTGGAATGTTAATAGGTGTTACATGAAATAATAGTTTCATGGTCAAATGAGTATAGAAAATGCTGTTAAATAAAATTAAACACATTTCTTCATTTTAGGCTTCTTTGAACCTTTAATATATTAATATGTATTGTGACTCTCAAAGAGGGAAATCTAATAGGCATCATTTTCCAAATTCATTTGACCATAGAAATTTTTTTTTCACAGAATAACTCATGGAAGACACTTTTAGAAGTAAAATTAGAACTTAATGTCTTTCTACAAATCAAAGCACTGATAGAAACTACAATTTAACCTAGATGGTTCCAAAGATGAGGCTGATACAATATTCCATATCAACTGTAATTGAAAAATAAAAAAATGATTTAAATATAGAAAAACAACAACAACAAAAAGATGAGGCTAACAAAGGGATGACATACAGAGATCTGAGCAGAGTTAAGGAATCCAGTAAAGGGTAGTGAATCGGCCAGGTGGGGATCAGCAATGCAGGAAGCAATACCACTGCATTGAAGGAGCAAGGAAAGGAGCCCAGTGCCAGCTCCAGAGTAGAGCAGGGGCAGTAGGTGGGGCCTAGCATCTCAGGGATGTGGCTTCTGTCAGGGGCACTATGATGAAGAATGCAGGAATAGGGAATCAACTGGGAACAAATATCCCAATTTTTTGTCTTTCCCCCTCTAATCTTTTTGGTGCTTCCTGTTGGCCAAATGTGACTGATAGCTTGGGATTTGCAGTTTATAAGTTAAACCTCTCAAACTCACAGGTGTGCCATGCACTTACCTGAGTTGTGTTGATCAGTTCCTTGAATTTCACAACAAACCTGTAATGTAGGGCCTGTGCCCATTTCCAAAAGAGGAAACAGACATACACTCAACATAGCTAGCAAAAGATGAATTCAGCCCCAGGTTTATCTGCCTGCCTTCCATTTTGCCACGTTGCTGAGCCAGAAAATATCAAACTTTTAATGAAAGCTTAAAGAACTTGCAGAAGGAGTTTTTCATCTCCAATTTTGAGCAATTCCATCTTATCACTAACATGATTGCCCCTCTAACAGAGTGAATCAGTTTAATTTGGAGGGTTCTTCCTCTGCCCCACAGGAGAGGAGACCTTATTTTCTTCATCTCTGTAATCCCAGACCTTAGCACAGTGCCCAGCACTGAGTTAATATTTGTTGAATGAATGCAAGAATGAATGCATAAGTGAGTAAACTGTAAATCAGCATTCCAAGGACATTTTCTCACAGCTCTGTTGGGACAGATTTGGCCTATCAATCTATTTTTAAATGTTCTGGCTTATTTGAAATGGGAAATTTTCCATATTGAGCATCTGCTCATGACATTTTTTCTTGGATGGCTATGATACCTCTTTCCTTACAACCCCCAAACACACACATTAAATGCATGTGTGTGCATGCACACCAATACACTCATTGCTTTTCTGCCTCCATCTCTGCTGTAGCAACCCTTTCTGTTTAGAGCCATCAGATCTATAAGATTTACCTTTAAAAGTAGCAAAGATTACCAACATGTGCCAAATCTCTTCCATTTTTTCTCAAAAAAATTTTTGCACATCAGCTTAATTCATATTTGTTGAACTTAACTGAAAAGTTAATTTTCCATTCTAAATATCCCATTGTTTCTATTGTCTAGCTCCAATGAAGTCTGCTCCATCAACTGTTCTAAAAAGAACCCTTTGTTCAGATCTGGCTGGGATTCTCTATCATAGATGCTGTGGTTATTCTTTCCTCCATACCCTTATCCATGCATGTTTCCCATGCAATAGCCTTTTTTCTTTCTTGCATTTATTCATCTGTTAACTTATTCATGCACTCCTTGAGCTCTTATTATATGCCAAGCACTGTTATGCTGAAGCAAATACCAAAAAGAATGCAGCTTGGTCTCCAAACGTGCCAAATCTTTCATGGGACTCTGAGACACTGAGCAAGAACATACATTGCAGTGTGGTGAGTGCTGCAATACAGGCATGAGCCAGTGGGGAGAGCCAGGGAGGGACAGCCCAGCAGTTCAGGAGCCACGTCTATTTCCAGTGCCCGGTACACTGTGGGAGCTGAACAAACTCCTCCTTCATGAATGAATGGTATAACATCTGAGCTAGGTTTTAAACATGAATGTCTATAACCTTCAAGAAACAACTCAAAGTCTTCTCCCTGCCTACTTTGAAATAAAATGCCCTTACAGTTCTCAGATGGTTTTAACAAATGTGCTGCCTTGAATTGTTCTATATTTTATGCATCCAATAATGGTGAGCTTCTATTAAACTCTGATCACAACTTTTAGTGATTTTTCATATATCATCTAGCACTGAGCAGGGTATAAAATAAATGTGGGGAAATGGTCTGGAATTCAGTTGACTTGATTCTAATACAATTGAAATATTTGCATATAGGCACCACATTGGAAATGGTAAGTTTGAATAGGTTTACAAACCTATTCAAAGCATTTTAGGTTTGATGATGTAGGTCCATCCTAGGAGAGCTTCCTAAAGCAATGTTACAAATGACCTGGAGAGCTTGTTACAGTGCAGAGTCTGGATCTATAAGTTGGTATCAGAGTGTCTATATTTCTAAGATTCTGGCCTATGGACCACACTTTGAGTAGCAAAATGTTAGAGGAAAGGGAGTCAGAAAATAACACTTACTGAGTTAATGTCATATATCAGGCACTGTCCAAGGCTCTTTGAGTATATTAAGTTAATGATTTCCATGTACATTCATAGACTTGGTATGGTCACATTATCTGAGGCTGTTTTTAATTATACAAATTCTCAGGACATACTTCCAGACATTCTGATTCAGAGAGCCTCCAGCAGAGACAGAAAGATCTGTATTATTTTTAAAGCTCCAAGATAATTCTGAGACAATGTAGTAGTCAGAATTCTTAGGATGTCCTTCAATGGCCCCGACTTTTGTATAATTTCTGCCCCCTGAGTATGGGTAGAACCTGTGAATATGATGAGATGCTTCACTGTCATGATTATGTTACATTACATGGCATTGAGGAGTTTATATGGTAAGTCTAATCTAACCACACATGCTCTTGAAAGAAGTGTTCACTGTGGCTTGCAGAAGAGGAAGTTGGGGGATTTTAAATGTGAGAAGTCAATGTGTCATGTTGATGACTAGAAGGTGGGAAGAGTCATGCAAGGAGGAATGCAAGTGGCCTCAGGGGCTGAGAGTAGGGTTCAGTGGACACCCAGCAAGGAAACTGTAATCTTGGTCCTGCAACCACATGGAATTGAACTTTGCCAACAACCGGAATGAGCCTGGAAGCTGATTCTTCTCCAGAGCCTCCAGATAAGAACATGGCCTGATCAACACCTTGACTTTGGTCTTATGAAATCCAGATTAGAATTCTTACCTACAGAACTGTGAGAGAATAACAGGGTGTTGTTTTCAGCTGGTAAATGCATGGTAATTTGTTATGCAGCAATCAAAAGCTAATACATACAGCCCTGGCTGAATAGCTCAGTTGGTTAGGGCATGGTCCCCATACACTAAGGTTGTGGGTTCAATCCCTGGTCAGGGCACATACCAGAACCAACCAATGAATGCGTAATCAGTGGAACAACAAAACTGATCTCTCTCCCCGAGCTCTTTAAAATCAATTTTAAAAATTAATGCATAAATATCTAGGTTTGAGAAGGACTAATTAATATGATCCTTCCTCAAAAGCTCTGATACAGAAGCATTATTATCCTCACATTGTGGATGACCAGATGGGCTCAAAGGGCATGTGTTTGTTTCCCACAATCTGGTACCTAATGGCAGAACCATAATTAGAATATATATATATATATTATTTTACTTGCAAAAAATAAAAAAAGCATGGATGAGATTAAGCACGTGGGAAATAGGAAGACTAGATGAAAGAAGAAGAACTCCAGTCAGTAGACACTGAAGAAATGAGTTCTCTTCCTTTGATGTACCCATAGATATTACACACTCCAATTGGTCCCTATTAAGATAGCTGAATAGTTTGATCAAATTGGGGGGAGGATATTTTTTCAGACCTAAGGTAAACACAATTCATGAATTGGAGATGATTGTGCAGTCAGATTCTCCTGACAGTGGCCCTTAGGGTTGGCACTATGCCCGGGGTCCAGGAACAAATAACTGGGCTCTGCTTTTACCCAGGCTCTTACATTCTCCTGGGTCACTAGCAATAAAGAGAACACTTACATCACACCCTCAATGCCTCGATGATGTTTCATCAGCCTCCAAGAAGAGAACTTAGTCCATAGCGTTGTCAGCTGAAGTATAAAACATTTAGAGTCTAGGAAGCTCTGTCCACTGGTGATCGAATCAAGAGTGGTCCATCCAATGAAGGCACAAAGTGTGATGTGTGCTTGATTCAAATGGGTCTTTTCATTCATTGAATCCCTCTGCTTTCTCAGACTCTAAGGAGAGTTGAGACAACAGGAAGACCTGTTTATTCATTCATCTGTTCATTCATTCTTCCTACAAACATGTGTTAAGCTTCTCTTGTGCTCAGTGGACTGCAGAGACAACTGAGTTTTATCAGATTACAATTTTAACACAAAATTAAAAGCATCTTACCTTCAGAAAGAATAAAATTAAAATCTGTTCCCAGTTTTGATTCCATCTTTTAAAAAGAGTTTTTTAACTACATTAATATGTTTGCACAGGCAAGTTCCAAAGGTACATAATAGAAACCCATCCAAGAATAATTGAGTTAGCTCTTCCAAGCAGGGGCTGCACTGGCTTCACTCATTAAATGTACATTCATGTCAGTCACTCATTTGCTTGGGGAATTTACAGTGGGTACCTTCTCTATATGTTACCCAGGGAGGAAAAGGTACAAAGGTGAATGAAACAAACTATTACCCTCTAAATCTAGCCCAGGTGACTCAAACTTATTAAAAATAATCACACATTTGATGTGCCAACTACTCTGATAAAAGAAAACCTATGTCTCCAGCCATAAACTCTTTTTTTAAAATTTTATTATTGTTCATTATAGTTGTCCCCATTATTCCCCCAACATTCTCCCCTTCCCTGCTCACCCCCATCCCCTCCAGCCATAAAGTCTTGTTTATGGAAGTAGAATCTGAAAACCAGAGGACTGTGCAAGGAGATTTTTCTGCTGGCCTGAATTTTTCTTATTTAAACGGCTTGTAAAACCCTCACTTTCCATTTCTACAGCCACTCCATCAGGAATTTTGATGAACTGGAGGACAGAAAGCCTATCTGTATGTAAAAAAGCTGAGGTATTGCTTAGTGCCTTTTGGATTTTTCCTCTGACAAGTGGTTGGCATCTGCTAACAACACTTTTTTTTTTTTTGAGCTTTGTAACGTTGCCAGACTGAGAACTGAGCTTTGAAAAAGGAGATGGAGCTGTTAACAAATGCCTTTGTTATCTCTGGAATTGATTATTGTACAGTGGTTCACAGGAAAAAACTTGATGTGTATCTTGTCTCAATATTTACCTGCTCCTCCCAGGAAATATTGTGCTGGGAGAAATTCCCTGCAGTACAACAAATGTCAACGTGCCCGAGATAACGGGTGCCATTCACCAATTGACTGTCCTTTCCCCATCTGTGGAAACCACATGATAAGACCCCAGGAAGAATTTCTTAGTAAGTGCTTAGAGATCTTTAGAATTTGATGGCTGTTTGAAGTGTTCGATATACCTCCCCCTTTCTTTCATTTGAGAAATATTTATTGAAACCTTCACTGTGCCAAGCAAGCCCTTTGCTGGCCTCTTAAATGTACTAATGAATAAAATAAAACCAAGCAGGATGGTGATTGTGGAGATTATGCTGGATGGAGAAGAGGAGCATTTTACAAGCAATTCCAGAACACGATGATAAGCAGAGATTGTGGAGTACATGTGCTATGAGACATAGTGTTGTAGGAGATCACGGACAGCTATTTTGAAAAAACTAATGTTTAAACTAAAACCGGAAGGATGGTAGGAGTTAGGAGTAATCCAGGCATTTGGGGTGGGTGGGTAAGGGGGGACAGTGAAGAATAAAGAGGTGGCATTTTCTAAGCAGAGAGGACAGCACATAAGAAAGTGTTAAGAGGTGAAAAAGTATGCAAATGACCTTGGGCAAGTTGTTTAAATTCTCAAAGCCTCGGTGTCCGCATCTCTAAAATAAGGGTAACAATAAGACCTATATGACAGTGTTGTAGGATTAATTAGATAGTCCATGTGAAACATTTAGTTTAGTGTTATATTTTATTACTATGTGTTCATGACATGTTAGCACTTTTTAAATTTATTGAAGAGCTAAGAAAAATACAAGATCAAGATGGCTGAGCTTTCTGGTATTTTCTCCCAAGTTTGTATGCCAGGCTTCCTTTACAACTAGAATGTAGCCTATGTTGTACATAAGAAGCTCTCCAATGTATAGATATAGCAAACATTTGTTGTTTATGCGTCTGCATCTGACTCAAAATTACCAGCTCTGTGCAGACAACTGCTAGGTCTTATTTATTTCTGTATCCATGAACATAATATAGTGCCTGGCACAAAATAGTTTTTCAATAAATATTTCATGAATGAATAGAAGAGAATAGAAACAATAGACTAGACTGGAATGGAATGGAACGGAACGGAACGGAACAGAACAGAACAGACTAGAACAGAACAGAACAGAACAGAACAGAACAGAACAGAACAGAACAGAACAGAACAGAATAGAATAGAATAGAATAGAATAGAATAGAATAGAATAGAACAGAATAGACAGTAAAGTAAAATCTCCTTGAATCTTGATGCCTAGCTGAGTGCTGCAGGAAACTCAAACCAGATTAGCTCTTGAATTCAGTCACTGAGATATTCACTGTTCAAGGGCTCCAAGAAAATTGCTGCCCGGGCCACCAGCAGTTTGGGGCAGCAGGGTAGTAAAAAGCACACTCATCCTACCACTCTTCCCTCTTGACTCTGAGAATAAATTTGGGGCATTTCATTTCTTCTCTGTGCCTCTCTTGAGGCTAAACTTTATTACGTGCTAATAAAAATTTAAGACCCTCAAAATGTACATTCTTATATTGTTATTTCAAGAATTATGTGTACACACTTTTTACGATATAGGTAATTTTGAAAATATTTGAAATATGCCCACACATAACAATAACCTTGATGCCTTTGTACTTTATTATAAACTGCATATTCTATCACATACCAGTCACTAGCATTAATACTGCTCTAAAGATGGGGGAGACTGAGGTTCATCACAGCCAAGAGAGCTGAGTAACACATTCAGTAGATGGTACAGCTGGGACTCGGACCCTGACCAGGTCCCGTGTATGCTGTGACAAGGGGACATGGATGCCCTTTAAAGACAGAATAGGAAGCCCTTGCTATCTTTGAGTTTGGTCAACATATTTGCTTTATATATCATATTCTACTCTATTCTATTCTATTCTATTCTATTCTATTCTATTCTATTCTATTCTATTCTATTCTATCCTATTCTATTCTATTCTATTCTATTCTATTCTTCCATTCCATTCCATTCCATTTTATTCCCTTTCTCTTAGTCTAATGCTTTTCCCTTACTCATCTATTTCTCTGGGTCCCACTCTCATTTGGGAATTTAGCTAAAGTTTACCTCCTCTGAGCAGCCTTCTTGAACATGCCTGGCCAGACTGATCACAGCCTCTTCAAGACTCTGCTTGCATCACGGGCTTAGTGCTTTGTAAACACTATGTTACATACTTAGCTATCTTTTTATTTAAGTGCTATATCCTCAGCTCAATGATAAAATCAGCAGATATAAGACCTGGGAGGCCCCTTACTCAGAGCTCAAATCTTAGTTCTGTCACTCTGGAGCTGTGTGTCCATGTTATTTAACTTCTCTGTGCTTCAGTTCCTCGTTTTAAAAATGAGAAAAATATTACCTTGACATATGATTGTTGTAAGAAGGAAATGAGTTAATGCATTTAGAGCATCTGGCAGCTTTCTGTAGTTGTTAACTATTTTCTGAGGCCATGGTTAAAGATATGGACCCTGCTCCTCAAATTAAGGTGAGTCTGAGGAAAGAAGATACTGGAGTTCCATTTTACCCACCTTCCTTATTGGCAACCCTCATGCCACCAGAATCCCTGGAGCTCCAAAGATCATAATTTAAAAAACACCAATTCACCCAACATTCCGTATGGACTAAAAAGTAAAGGCCTAAAGAGGTAGAGTGACTTGTTTAAGCTCACCCAGCCAATAATCAGCAGGCAAGTCTGTTTTGGGGCCAGTGTTCCCTATACTTGCACCACATACGACCACGTCTTACTGTTAATGATCCTTTATGCGTTCTCCCTTCTCCTCTACCCAGTCATCCCCCCAGCCAAAAGCAAAGCATGATTTTATTCATCCAGTGAGGATACAGATATAATTAAATCTAGTCCCTGAATTTACAGAGTTCACACTACTGAGGTGGGGGATGGAAACATTAATAATTATGACAGAAAAGAATCAGTGTGATGATACAAGTATGCACAGGAGCACGGATGGAAGGTAATCAATCATCCTTGAGCAAAATGTGAATGCATGAGTAAGAGGCAACAAGACAGATGGAGTGATGGGTGGCATTCCTGGCAGAGGGCAGACCTTGGGTAAACATCCAGGGGCAGGGAATAGCATGACATCCAAGAGGAACTGCAAACGATTTCCTTTTCCTAGCAGGTGTGTCCAACCTGTGGCCTGCAGGCCACGTGTGCCTTAGGATGGCTATGAATGTGGCCCAACACAAAATTGTAAATTTACCTAAAACATTATGAGATTTTTTTGTGGTTACATGTTGCAATGTATTGAATGTGTGGCCCAAGACAACTGTTCTTCCAGTGTGACCCAGAGATGCCCTCTTAGAGTATGAGGTCAACACCCCTGTTAGAGTATGAAGCCACAAAACAGGAATTAGGAGAGATGAGCCTGGAAGAGAAAGTTGGGGAAGAGGAAGTCGGGGAGGGGTGGGGGGAAGGACATGTGTTGGGACATCTGTAGACTGATTTTGGTCTTTGGAACTACATATTTCAGTTTGAAGTTGAGTGGGTTATGTTTGTGGGGGAATAAAGAAAAACAACCCATGTTTTTGAAGGGGCATTAAAACAGAGTGTTACAAAACAAATGTTTGTATCATCTAAAGTGATGGAAAAGGGAAACTTCTTCTCAACATTAGGCTAGTGTAGAAATGCTGAGAGTCAACAAAATAAAGACATTGACCAATAGCTCCGGGTGGTGCTGTGGTACAGATCCACTTTGATAAATGGAGATTCAGCCCCGAGGAGAGTTACCCAAGCTCGACTGTGCTCCACTTCTAACTAAGAATTTTTTTTTTCAGATCAGATAACGTAGAAAGTCTAGAGAGCCTGAGAAGAGACAGTTGGTGTGCTTCGCTCTGGCCAGATGTGGGAGCTGACGGTGTGAGGTGCACCCTTGCTGTGTCTGCAGGGCCTCACCAAGGAGACCCAGGGCTGGGGACAAAAGGGAGAGAAGGAAAGGGCCTCTGTGGCTACAACAAGGAGTCCTGGCAGCTAAATTTTATTTATTAGTGTCTCTGCTCCTCCCCTGCTGTTATATTAATATAATGAATTGTTCACAGGTGCATCAAATGAGGTTTAGATGATCGCTGGGAGCTTTGTTACCCAAACAGGCCAAATTAGGAAGAACAGATGCATCAGGCAAACTACAGTCCCTCAGCAGAAGTACAAAGCTTGAATTAATGAAGGTCGGGGCTCACATTTGGCCTTGCTGGCCTTTCAGCAGTGGGATTCAGCCCTCTGTTTAACTCTGACTTGCCAAGAAGTACTCTCTATCTTCACTTTTGTGGGATGGGACAGATGGGGTGAGTGTCCCAAGGAAATTGTGTTCTCCCCCCAGATAATGATGAGAATAAGAGTGATGGCCACCATGGATCAGGTCTCACTGTATGGTTGTGCAGATTTTATCCTGGACACAAAGGCTCCAGAACAAAGGCTCCAGGACAAATAAGGCCTGATAGCACCCTGTGTTATGCTCCCTACCCTGCGTGCCCTGTGTGGGCTGCATCCCTTGCAGGAAGGGAAACATTTTTTCCTAACCATTTAACCATTGGCGTAAAGTTACTGTCTGCTCTGCCAAGGGTTCACTCTAGCCTTTGCACCTTGTCAAAGGGAGAGATTCTTTCTAACCTTCATAAAAGTGCCATATGAACTACTGGTGGCCCACAAATATTACCCCTTATCCTTACAGAAACCCTGTGAGGTGGTCATAGTGTTAGGATCTTAGACTAACAGACTGAAAGATTGAGCAACATGATAATAGGCACACATGGCAGAGCAAGGATTTGATCTGAAGCAAATTCCACTTCCCCTGCTGCCTTAAGCTAAAATAAACAGTTTTATCCACTTCATCTGTAGTTCCAGGAAGAGAAATGAGAAAGGAGGAAGAGAATACATTGGCCTGGTGGCATGAGTGGGGCCCTGTAGTCAAGAGACCAAAGCCTGACCTTTGTTTTCTCTGAAACTTGCTGTGAGTCCTGGAGTCAGTGATGGCTCTGAATTTCTGCCTCTTCCTTTAAAATCAGAACTGCACTAGATGACTGATCTCCAAAGTTTCTTCTGAAGTTTAATGTCTAAGAACTCCAGTGAGCTTTTCCTGTGGTTCATTTTTTTTCTGTAAGAATATATTAATAATACATAGACTCCATGTATTTTAGAGGGTGACTTGGACACATACCAAAAATCATAAAAATGCTTATGCATTCCCTCATGTATAATAATGGCCATTCTGGAGAATATCCCAAGGAAAGTATGAGGAGAAGAAAAAAGCCCTGACTACAAAGTTGAGGCATTTGTCATTGTGACAAACTGACAGCACCAAAACGCCCCACAGTGTGGAAAGTGGGCATATAAATTACAGCATGTACATGGATGGCATGATTCACACACCGAATGTGATACCTCTCCAAGTGGAAATGTGCATATGTGTTTATGAAGTAAAATTGAGTGGGAAATAGAGGATTCAAATTCAAGGATTTATAGCTATTTTTAACTGTAAGGAAAATGCTAATGTAAAATGCCATAATTCAAGCACACAAATAAACCGTAAAATATTTTTTAAAAATTGTATGTGAACTACATTATAGGTATTAAAAAACACTTAAAGATTGATTGAAAGACAACCCAACGTAAAGTAGTTTATTTTAATAGGTTTATGAGTAATTTACAAAAATTATAATTTTTAAGTCTCACCATCACTTTGATCAGCTAAAAGTGTTTCATCAAAACCTTTTAACTTACATAATTCTGTTGTGATTATAAAAGTGATGTTCATGATACAAATTTCATAAATTAAGCCCTGGTTGGTGTGGCTGAATGGATTGAGTGCTGGCCTGCAAAGCAAAAGGTCTCTGGTTCGATTCCTGGTCAGGGCACAGGCCTGGGTTGCAGGCCAGGTCCCCAGTAGGGGGTGCACAAGAAGCAACCACATAAGATGTCTCTCACCCTGTCTCCCTCCCTTCCCATCTAAAAATAAATAAATAAAATCTTTAAATCTTTAAAAAAAAGAAATGTTTAAAAAATTTGTAAATTAAGAAAAGTGTAAAGAAAGGGAAAAACGCTCACATTCTACTAATCAAAGCCAACCTATCAAGATTTTGATCTATTGTGGGAGTGGGGAGGTGGGTGAAGCAGGGGAGAACAACAGGAGAAACTTGGGACAACTATAATAGAACAACAATAAAAAAGATTTTGATTTTTTCTGGTCTCTTAAACATTGGTTTTAGTTTTCTTTTACAAGGGTAGATCATTCTTTTTATATAAATCTGAGTCATCACTTGTTTCTTTTTTATTTGTCTATGTCCTATTTTTCCATATCATTAAAATATTTATAAACACATAATGCGTTATTTAATCCGTCACTTAATTCTCACTCAGGAAATAACTGACGGTGACCAGGGTGGAGGGCAGAGGGGAATAATGGTGGAAAGATGAGGAAGGGACTAGACAAAGAACATGTAGGAAGGACACAGGGACATGGACAGCAGTGTGGGGATTGACTGTGGGGACCGGGGGAGGGGCTGGATTGGGCAGAGGAGGGTGAGGGGGGAAAAATGGGACAACCATACTAGAATAACAATAAAAATGATTTAATAAAAAAGATTATTTCCAATATTTCTAAAAAAATCTAAAATGGTTTTTATAATGTACATCACTGTCTTAATTTTGGATTAAGAGTAAATGCCTTTTAAATCAAAGCTTCTCATTCACGGGCCTTATAGCCTATGTAATTTGAAGTTAGTTAGGGTTATTCTTCAGGAAATTTTTATTTTTACCTTTAGATAGGGACACATAAGTGGGATATTATTTGAGCCCATACATAGCTTATTTTTTAATTTTTGTCTTCACACATTATAACGGTTTAGCTCATCATAAAAATCTTGAGTTGCAACTTTTTATCCTGAGAACTCTATGGGCTTTTCTTCAATGTCTTCTGTCTTGAAATATTGGGGAGAAGTTTGAGGCAAGTCTGCAGGTGGTCATCTTGAAGGTAACTGAAGTTTTTGTTTGGTCAGGGAGCATTTAGGATTTTAAATGTTATAATTCAAATTTATTGTCTGTATCATTTAATCTAGCGATTTAAGTTTGGCAAATTTACCTGGTAGGAATAAACAGAAATGTGATTGTTTATAGTAAAGTTTATAACAAAGTTGTATTTATAATTATAAAAAATTAGAATTATTTAATGACCAACAATAAAGCATTAAATAATTTATGACATGATGGACTGCTATAAAATATTTTAGAGTTCTGAAGGACTCTAGAAAATGTGACACATTGTTAATTAAAAAGAAAGTTACAAAAGAATATGTGTAGGACATAGATGGGCAGGCTACCTATAAGTTTCTGAAATATACTTATTATAAAATGTCTTAGTGGAAGGAATAGGAACACACATGCAAACACCAAAATATTTACCACAATTTATTAGTAAAGCTATGTAAACCAACTTTATACCTAGGCATGAATCTGTTCTTAATTGATTTAACCTAAAATATAGTAAGCCCTTCTAATTTATAGGCTCAAATTGTCATTATTTAATTCTCTTTCAGAAAAAAATTCCTTGATAATATTTTTGATTATTTCTCCTGCTCTTCAATTATGCCGTCTTATCATTTTCCCTTCAGTTGCCCTCATTTGCTCCTCAGACAACCTGTAATTCATAGATTGAATGCTGTCCTCTATCATCTGCTTTGTGACTGTTTTTATCTGTTTTGTCCTTTTTCTCCCTCTGAGAATTTTCCAATCTATCCTCTTCATCACAAATCCCTTTTTTCTCAGTATCTATTCTATTCTTTAATACTTCCCATATAGACTCTGAGGTCGTTACATTTTTAGTTTACTTCCATTTTTCCCTTCTTGTGGCTCTTGGCTCTTGCTTTAGGGAGAGCATACGTTTTTGCATAGATTGAGGCTGCTGAATAGATTCCCAAAATTATTTCTTCTAAAGTTATTGTAGTAAATAATTTTCAGAAGTCGTCTGAACACATAATTCCTTTTCCTTTATTCTGTAGCACTTTTTCTTACAGTACCCATGTTGATATAGTTGTTTCCCATTACTCCTTTTTTAACTGAAAGCTCTATTCAGATCTAGTGTTTGCCAACCAATGTGATACACAGATTGCCCCTGACCCCAATTTCTGTCAACTGGCAAGCCGGGCTAATGTCTTTAACACGTCTGTAGCTGGATGGCACATTGATGCACAGAGTTCTTAGTATAATTCTTGTGTCTACCTCACATTTGTTTTAGTGCTGAACAGAGGCAGACTCTTCCCTCTTCACCCTCCTCTCCAGGATCCTGGACAGTCCGATCAGATGAAGTATATATGAACAACAGTCCTCAGAGTTCATTGCTCGGGGACTCCTTGTTTTCTCTTCTATCATCTCTGGCAGCTTTAAAGTCCCACTTGTGGAAATCATACCTCTTCAGATTCACTGCACCACCATGAACATTTTGTCTTTCTTCCTGATTCCACTTTTATTTGTTTGTTTTTACTTCTGGTAATTGTGGTTTGCAGTGGTTATAAAAAGAGCATGCTGATATGGAAGGAACTCATCTAGGAGGAGGAGGTCTGCTCAGTGTTCAAGTTGAAACATAACTTCCTTTTGGGAATCAGAGGGGCGATAACTGGGAAAGACTGAAGAATCACCCTTTTTAGAGTCAGATGGGCATGATATGGTGAGAGCATTGATTATATTCTCAAACAGTTCAATGCTTATAGTTAATGAGCAATTCTTGAATACTTTGTCACTATCTTGACACTAGTTATTGATGTGTTTTTATGAGTTTTTGTATTTTCGGTCTTTATTGGAAGATTAAGAGAGACTTCCTCTAACTACTTTCTAATATTATTTTTAACCAAAAGCCTCTGATCACCAAAATTCATATGACTTTGTTTTCATATTTAAATTTAATATTTAATATTGACCACACATTTTAATGCATTCTTTATTTTAAATTTGCCCTATTATTTCACTTCTAATGCAGAGTCCATTTCTGGTGATCAGATACCTCAACATACTGACATCTGCAATCTTTCTGATTATAACTGATTTGATCTTTTTCTTATATGTGTTTGGAGAAATTAAGTGATATCTACCATAAGCAGCTCTAACCTTTTTAATGTGATAAACTAAAAATACATACAATACTACATAATATCTTATATCTTATGTCGTCATTAATGCAAATTATGCAAGATTCATATACAGTGTGAGTAGACTCCTTTGCCATGTAATTTATGGTTGAATTAACAAAGATGCTGATTAAGTGAGAAAACTGATTTCTGTCGTTACAATTGTTTGGGCTATGTTTTCAGTAAGAACATGTTGAGAAACTTAGATTACAATGTTGCAGTTGTGGTTCCAGGTACGCATTCCAGTTCTTCTTACAGATCAGCAAGCCTGCAGAGCTATGTTGTACTTTCTGCTGATATGACTGTGGGACGTTTCGATGAAATGACATTGGGCTCTCATAGCTCTCAAATACAAACACATGGATGACTCACTAGCTGATTTAATCAGAATACATTATTTTTTCATAGCTTATTGACCTGGGCATTTTCTTGAGTCTTATTCAAAGTTATTTCAGCACATTTTCTCAGGTACAAGTATAGACATTTTTTGTAGGGTTAAATTAAATTATTTTCTTGCTTGTAATTTGAGTGCTAGAACTGAATACACACTTTGGAATAAAAAATAATGGGAACTCTTTCCCATTTATTAAAAGGATATAGTCTGTAAACGGATGATAAATATTCACAGACATAACTTTCATCTCCTAGACAATAAGATTCTTGATGGCCCATGTCTGGCTCTTCTTAGTTTTCTTTTTTTATAACTCCTTCCCATGCAATCAGCACCCAAATTATGCCAGTTTACTTATACTTCTAAAATAGTTTCCTTCCTTCCTTCCTTCCTCCCTTGCTTCATTCTCTTCCTTTTCCCTCCCTCACTCTCATGTTTATTGAGTGCCTACTCTGGATAAGGCATTGAAAATACAATGATTCATAGGATAGACAAGGTATAGTCTTTATTGATAAGATGTGCATTACAGTGTCCTTTACATTTTGTATTTCTTTTAGAAGTACAATGAGATGTTCTTTTTTTTAATTTTAATTGTTATTCAAGTACAGTTTTCTGTCGTTTACTCCCGTCCCAGTCCACCCCCCAGTGCTCCCCACCTCCCTCCCATTTCCACCCCCCTTAGCTTTTGTCCATGTGTCCTTTATACTTGTTCCTATAATCCCCTCCCTTTTTCCCTGAAATTCCCTCCCCTCTCCCCTCTGGATACTGTCATCCCATTTTCTATTTCAATGTCTTTGGTTATATTTTGCTTGCTTGTTTGTTTTGTTGCTTAGGTTCCTGTTAAAGGTGAGATCATATGGTATTTGTCTTTTA
>PVKM010005463.1:0-47779 GCA_004027735.1 Carollia perspicillata | reverse complement strand
TTGCTTTGTTGATTAAGTTCCACTGATAGGTGGGATCACATGGTATTTGTTTTTCAACAAATATTAGATAAATTAAGAACAAGAAAAATAAAAGTTTTAACTTTATCTCCAATTATTCTTTGATGTTCTTCCTTTGTTTATTTAGATCTGAGTTTCAACCATTATTATTTTCCTTCTTTCTAAAGAATGGATTTTAACTCAACTGGCAAGACAAGTCTGCTGACAACAAATCTCTTCAAACTGTATTTGTCAAAATGGCTAAGCACCAAAATCAGGCAAAATTACCCCTAAGCTCCTTGGCCAGAAGAGAGTACTGGCTCCCCTCCATGGATGGAAAGAGATTTTGGCTAGTCTCTCTGTTCAGGTGCCACTGTGAGTGGGGCTCTAGTGGGCTTTGCAACTTCCTGTGTGCTCTGATTAGGCTTCTTGCTCAAGTGGGGCTAGAAGCTATATTGAGCCAAAGATAAGGCTGAGAATTTGCTTTGGAGCCCTAATAGGGCCATAGAACGTTTTTAATGGATGGTATGTCTCATTGGCTGGCAAACCAAACCAGGCAGAACTCCCTCCCTCTCTAGCTTCCTGTCCAGATAGGGCCACCAGTTTTTTCCCATAAATCTGTTGGTTAGGCTTCCTGGTCAGGCAAAAATGAGGATTGCCTTCTGTAATAAGTAGGATTTTGAGTTTGCTTCACTGTCCTGGTAGGATGCTGTAATAGACTGCAAGACTGACTGTGGTGGTTGGCCAGGTAGTTGAGTCAGGCAGAAATGCCTTCCTGGCCTGACAAGTCCACCAGCTCAGCTCTGCAGATGGACAGGACTGCTGACCGAGATCTCTACGTGTATGCAGGCACAATGTAAGGAGGAATGACAGCTTGGCATTCCTTGGCAGACAGCTCTGCCAAGAGATAAGCCCTGGCTACTGTAACCTCTGTCTTCCTTCTTCATCCCAATCTGATCTTCAGTGGTCAAGCCCTGCAGATTCCATCTGCAATCGTGTCGGGCAAGAAAGTCCTCAACAGACCACCCAGCATGCAGCCCACAATGCTGACAGAGCTAAACATACTTTCTGGGTTCTCTTTTTGTCATTGGATAAAATGTAGACCCAGGGCGTTCCTCTCAGTGTGGATCTGAACAGGCATGGGGGAAGGGCAATGTGGCCAGAGCATCCCCTTTCTTATTACCGTGTAATGGGGTTTTCTTTGTGTGTTGGTCCAGGAGTATGCTTCAGCCTCAACCCTTGTTCTTGGTTTTTCACAGTGATGTCTAGTCTATGGGTAGTTGCTAGCTGGTATTCTTGTGAGGGAGACTATATTCGGAAATTACCTATGTTGCTGTCTTGATAATGTCATTATATGATTGTTTTTGGTATTTTGGTTTTTTTTCCTTTATCTTTTCTTTCTTTCTTTTTTTTTGTTTTGTTTTGTTTTAGTTCTTTGTGTCTCAATAAAATGATTTTATTGTATCTACTTTTGAAGAGGTACTTTGTTATTTACCTATTTGTAATAATAAATTGGCACTCTATTTGAATGAGTGACTGTTTATACATTTTATTTTTATACAATTTAAAATAATTCCATTGGAAATAATATTATATGCATAAGTAAGTAGAATATTAAATTAAGAGCTTGAGTTAAATTACCATTGTAAACTACTTCTAAAACATTTATTATTTTTGTATTTATATTTTGCAAAATAGACTTTAGGGTTTTTTTGGCACCATTCACATACAGTCTCTCCAATTTATTAGTTTATATAATTTGGAAGGGAACATGGAAGAGCTGTAAAAAGTGTTTCTTTGTGACCCCAAGAAAAGGCAAAGATAAGACAGGCAATAATCTTCTGATCTATTTGACAGCATAATGTTTAAAAATAGGTCATTACAATTTTAATCATTCTTCTACCAGAGTAAAATTTTACTATTATGGCATTCTGTCAAGTTTTATCATTTTAATAACATAATTATTTGGGGAATTTCTACTATGTTCAACTTCACTCGGTATGGAAAGTGAAGAATACAAAAGATGTAAGTCATAGCCTTGTCCTGCAGAAGGGTTGTAACTGGATATAAATATTCATAAGTATATTTGATGGAATATATGTGAGGTCTAGCCTGAAAAAGTCTACTTATAGTTAATATAACCAGAATGGTTTATACAACAGCGATGTAACCTGGCAGCCAAGGAGAGTGGGCTGGAATGTGCATGTGTGGACAATTATGACTTCACTGTACTGGTCAGTGGGGTCAGAGGGACAGTAGTTGCCATTGAGTGAGCATGTGTACTCTATGGCCATCACCCTCAAAATGACTGAGCAAATAGAGAAATGAATTTGCATCAGATTTCATGTTAGGCTTGGATATTTCTCCATGGAAACTGTTCTGATGATTCAGAAGGCCACAGCTATGCACAGCTTCATCATGACAACATGCTAGGTCATGCATCATGTCTGGTGCTGAGATTTTTGGTGAAACATCAAATCATCCAGGTGATTCAGTCCACCTACACCCCATATTTGGTGCCCTGCAACTTCTGGCTTTTCCCAAAACTAAAACCACCTTTAAAAGGGAAGAGATTTTAGACCATCATTGAGATTCAGAAAAAAAATGACAGGGCAACTGATGGTGATTAGGAGAACGGTGTGAGGCCCCAAGGTTAGTACTTTGAAGGGAACTAAAGCTTCATTGTCCTATGTACAATGTTTCTTGTATCTTGTATCTTTTCCAATAAATGTCTCCATTTTTCATATCACATGGCTGAATACTTTCTGTATAGACCTCATCATATACATATGTAAAAAAGATGAGTAGTAAATGTAGAGAAGATGTGAATAGATGCACCCCCCATTCATTGCAGTATAATTTATAATGTGTCCATCAGTGTGTAAATGGATAAAATGGAGTATTATACATAAGAAATGAAATATTGTCATTTATGACATGGGTAGAACTTGTGGACTTGATGGTAAGTGCAGTATGTCAGAAAGACAAACACCATAAGATTTCACTCATACTTTGAATCTAAGAAAACACAAATTAAAACAAAAAAATTAGCCCTAGCTGGTGTAGCTCTGTAGATTGAGTTCTGGCCTGTGAACCAGGGGCCACCAGTCCAATTCCCAGTCTAGGGAACATGGCTGGGTTGCGGGCCAGGTCGCTAGTGGATGCATGAGAGGCAACCACACATTGATGTTTCTCTTCCTCTCTCTCTCCCCCCTTCCCCCTCTCTAAAATAAATAAATAGAATCTTTAAAAAGCAACATTAACATTAAAAACAACAACAACAAAGCAAGGTCATAGATATAGAAAACAGATGTGCTATTAGCAGAAGAGACAGAGGGTCACGGGTGAGAACAACTGATGATGGGTGTCAACAGGTACAAACTTCCATTTATAAAATAAATAAGTTACAGGGATGTAATGTACATCTTGTGACAATTAATAATAATATTGTATTGTACAACGCAAGTTGCTAAGAAAGTAAATCTTTAAAGTTCTCATCACAAGAAAAAAATATAACTCTGTATGGTGACAGATGTTAACTAGATTTATTGCAATAATAATTTCAGTGTATACATATATGGAATCATTTATGTTGTAAACTTGAAACTGATATAAAGTTATATGTTGATTACACCTCGATTAAAAATATAATTTAAAGAATCACCTTCTTGTATACTATTAGACCCTCCTAGAAGCTTTACATTAATTTACCATGCAGCCAGGATTGATCACTAAATCTGAAGTTCAAGTGAGTTCAATAAGTATCCATTGCAGACTAGAAGTAGTCCATCTGGAACTGGGCTCATTGGGGTCCAGAGGATATATATAATCTGCACAAACACATGACCAAATTTCGATGTTATCTATGACCTTGTTGGGATTTCTTATATCTAGGTGATAGATAATGGAAAAGCCCAAGGTCAACACAAAGATAAATTAGCTTGGTAAATAGGTCTATGTTTATATAGGCATAAGCATATAGGTATATGCTTATGCTGCATATTCTTATACAAGCTTGGCCCTGAAAGACAGTGGTGAAGTGTATACTCTCAGAAGAGTTTGGTCAATGTACCTGTCCATCCACTTTGTGTGGAAAGAGAATTGACCAATAGACTTGTGGACCTTGTATCACAAGTCATTTCCCACCATTGAGCATCTACTGCAGAAGAGGCAATAAACAACCACATAAGGCAGTATATTCAATTAAATGCCAGCCAGTGTTGGTCACTGGGAATCTCAGTACTGTGGCATAGATCTTGAAAGGAATCGCCATGGCAATGTACTTGGAGGTTATGTATATGTCCAGTGACATGTTTTCTCTCATACCATTGTGAGTTAGCTCTTGATATTGCCCAGTAGCAGATGTGACAGTAACAGACAATAATGTCAATTCCACAATACAGCACAATCAACCAAGTAGAAGAACCAGTTATTTGGTGGCAATTCGGTCACAACGAACTAACTCCTTAGAATCTGGAAAGGGCAGTGATTCATCATAAATGGGAAAGGCATATATTCTAGAAAAGGCTTTACTTTTTGTGCTTTGGTTCAGCCAACACCACTATTTAAATAGGTATCACATGTCTGCTCAACCCACATGGCATCTGTAATATTGTCAAACCAATGATCCTGTATAACAAAAGTGCTGCAGCAGTGTACATGTGACCATAGTCAGCCACACAATTAGTGGCCTAAAACTGTTAATCTGATAAAGCAGCTGAGGTGTTAGCTTGAAGATATACCTAAGAGGATGAGATATTTTTCATTCAGAATGTGGTATAATGCTTATACCATGGGCCATGATATACTGTTGTTTCCCATTGAAAGAATGTGTCTGAGAAGGCAGAAATGGAGTACCATGGTCTTCTGACCATCACTCCCAGTGCCCATTTGAAGACTTTGTTCTTCCAGTCCCTAAACTCTTGAAGTCTAGAATGGGTCACTTTCACAAGGACATACACTAAGAGTATCACTGGGCTGAAAGCTATAGCTGCTGTTTGATGACTTTGGGCCCTTTGTGTCACTCGATCAACAGGTGCAGAGGAAGTTACCATCCTGGCAAAGGTAATTAACTGTGATGATTACAAATGGCTTCTGTGTCATAATTAAGGTAAGACAAATTGTACTTGGCAGTCCAGAGGACCTCTGTATATTTCTGGGTGCTATTCTGCCTAGTTTTAACTGAAAATGAACCAGTAAAGGGACACACCTTGTTAAACGCAAGGTAGCTATGATACAAAATCCTCATGGATGAAAGTCTGCAACAGGTAACTACACAGTCTAGTAAAAGTACTAATTAAGGGTAAGGGGACTATCTTGATTGGTAGCAGAAGAAGTAGATGATGAATATCAATTCCAAACTTAAACCAACTGCAGTGAATGCTGCTGTTAGTTACACTAACCCTTCCATTGTAAATTTTCTCAGAAAGTGTTGCCAATCATTGGCTTAGAGGTAATGAACTAAATGCGAAAGGGAAGTAGAGCTGAACACTACAATGCGTGGACCATGGTGGAAACTAATGGCAGTAGCCCATTTAGATCCTCTTTACCAAGGCAGTGTATTCCAACTGCCTTGAAAATTAGCTTTTAGTGGTTTATAGCTTCCCCCCTTTCAAGGATTTACTGCTGCCAAGTAGAATATGTTATGCTCACCATAGGGAACAACCTATGGTCAATGATTAGCTGACAATGCTACTTAAGATTCTCTTGCCTCAAGTGGAGGCCAATTTGTGGGACTCTTTATATTCCAGAACTTATGGAACCAGACTGAAGCTATGCCCAGCTGTAATCTTATTCTTGATTAATTCCAAACCCTGCCATAATCAGCTTAATTTACTCCCTTTCTCCTGAGATGAATAAAGAATTCCTTGGACTAACCATGGGCACCTAAATCCCTGTCTCAGGCTATTTTTCCAGTAGACTTATCCTCAGATACTTTGTGACCATGAGCTACTCAATTATACCCAAAGATTTTCAGTTTTCTCAGTTGTAATTTAATATATATATATATATATATATATATATATATATATATATATTCCTGCTATTGCACTACAGATAAAAGGTCCTACAATATTCATCACTTTATAATTCTTAATATCCTGCCTTCAATCAGCTGCATAGTTTAATGATGTCATAATCGTGTCTTCTATCTATTTTATTGTATTGCACTGCACACTTTTCAAATGATGGGTAGAGAGATAAATTGCTTGGCCCTCATAGAGAATATATATTCTGGACCTTTTCTAGCTGGATCTCTTATCATTGATTAAGGTTTTAATAGAGCCAGGAGTTCACATACACCTAGTTTTATGCCACCTCTATAGGTGTGGTCCAGGCTCCCAGGACACTGGGCTTCTTTTCACAACACCCAATTCTTATCCAGGGCTGGTGTTGGCTTTTTCCTAAGCTCTTGTCCTAAGGGAGGGTCATAATACTGGTGTGCTTACCTCCAGGTCTAGAGGAAGTCACAGCTGCTGTTTAAAGTTTGAGACCATACTGGAAAGTGTGGGTGGGATGGCCACAAAAGTGAGTGCAAGGATCCTTGTTGTGTATTACAGAGCCAGGGGCTCTGGAGCGCAGAGTGCAGGCTCTCTTCACATCATCAGGTCTCAGGACAGAATTCTTAAATTGCAAATTAAAAACTCATACCAGAACTTCAAGTGATTATAAAGATATACTTTCAAAGTAGCAGAATTGAGCATTATGTATTCAATGGATTTTCTCTGTTTTATATATTTTAATTATTTAATCAAATATGCATACATCTTTATCTACATTCTTGAAAATGTTAGGTTGGGCTTAGCATTGCATTTACTAGTTTAGATCTTAATTTCTATAGCTGGAGCCAGGTAACATCTTTGTATAAGGTGCAGTGTTACAATATGGCCGAGTATTTTCCAAGTCCAGTATTTTTTCCTTTTGCTCATTTCTTCTAAACATTTGTTCCTAGAAAAACTGACATGCCTGAGCTGATGATTGCACATTAACTCCTCTTCTCTACAAACATATTTCATTTTGTTCTATGTTGTCTCTGGTCCTAACCTCATTATGTCTATTTGTATTATTTCTGTTTTTGATATAGTTTTCCACACCTCCCTATTTTGATATCATATAAGAAACTTATTAATATTCCACTTACTTGCTCTTCTAAAATTCTTAATTAAAATGCTAAACAGGATATTAAATCAGATGGAGGCAAAGAGTGACCTCTGTGACAGACCATAAGACAACGTCCTTAATAAAATGTGTTGTTATTTTTCATATATCTTAATATATTACTTCAGAGAGTTTTTATGATTGTAAATTATTTTAATATTTTAAATAAAACTTTTGCTTGAAGACTTATGGCTTTCAACATCACCATTATAAAAAGTAAGGGAAAAATATATTTTATTTTTTAAAAATCACTAAAGTATTATATAATGAATACTTGTCTTAATCTGGATTAAATTCAAGAAATGTTTTGTTTTCAGAACACCATCCTGAGCCATAGGTAAGTAGAAAACATAAACTTTTGGTTTAGCACATCATGAAAGTGGGATTGTTGTCGGGAAGCATGAAGGCCTTGTAGGAGTTGACTCAACACATGTCTATGATATTATTTCTTCCAAAATCACTTTATCAGAGCACTGAGGCTTCTGCTTGACAACTAGAAATTCACTTACCATTTTTAAAATGGCTGAATAAAATGTACTAACTAACTTGGAAGATCCTGTCAGACTTCCAAAATAATGTGGAAGTCTTCATTCCAAAACAGTGGGAAACTGAGAATGATTTTATATATTCATATAATCTATGATATAAAACACACCACTGAATAAACATCTCTTGAAGGCATATCATCCTCCTTGTTTAAAAACCTCTCTATTAGATATTCTCTTTTTCTGCTAAAATCATAAGAGTGTTAGTTGTTATAGTTTTGCTTAAATATATTTGAGGCCACGGGGCACCTACCTCCCATTTTTCTCCATTCTGGGTTATATTGCTATTTTAATATCCATAAGATATACCAGTTAAAAGTCTTAACATATATAAAATACATTTAAAGGTATAGAGATCAGAATAAAAATGTTGTAAAATGCTCAATAAGAATCAGCATATGGAAAAATTTAGTTAATAATGTTTAATTAAATATTTGCTAAGTGTAATCAAAATGAATGTAATTAAATCAAGTTTTAGGTAAACCATAAAATCTATATAATTTGACTACTTGTAAAATGTATAACAAATATTGTAGATTATAAGTATTGGGCATTTTAAATATACATCTTGCCAAAAGCTTATGTTTTCTTATTCATTTATTCATTTTACTTTTTATTATTGTTCAATTACAGTTGTCCCACATTTTTCCCCCTGCTCTCCCCACCTGTGCCCTTTACCCCCTCCCCCCACAGTCAGTAACCACCCATTGTCCATGCCCACGGATCCTTTATACATGTTCCTTGACTTGCCCCTTTCCCTACTTCCCCTCATCATCTCCCTCCTTCCTCCCCTCTGATCACTGTCAGTTCGCTCTTTGTTTCAATGCCTCTCGTTCTAATTTGCTCACTTAGTTTGCTTTGTTGATTAGGTTCTGTTTAATATTATGGAATGCCATTAATACCAGTATACTTCCAGTTTCATAATGTTATTTATTCAACATATATTTATTGAGAATCTATACTATATGAGACTTTCAAAAATGAGTAATTTTCATATCATTGGATAATAAGAACAATGATCCTAGCCTTATAAGGACTGAGATAGGCAAAGTCTTACAACACTGATGAGTATTATGAGAGTTTCAGAGACTGAGGTTAATGGAAATGTAACAGTGTTACTGGGTAGGACATGGTTGAGGGACTAAGGGAAGTTGCTTATATAAGGGCATTAGGGAAACAGATACGTCATGATTTTCACCAAACTTTTGCAACTTAATGAGTTCCACATGTATATCTTAAAATGAATGTATCAATTGTTTATGAGGAATTTCAAATTGGGCCCCCAGAGGAATTCCAATAGAATCTCCAAAACTACTGTGACTCATGCTGAAAATAATTCAATACTTGGTGGAGAGCAAGACAATTAACTTGAGTTATTTTACAAATTTAAGTTGTCAAAGGTGATTTTACACAATGAAAAGTAAGTGCTACACTAATCAGTATAATGATTATTAGACCTATGTTAAAGTGTAGGTTAGGATATTATCTCCCTTATGTCTATCATTGTATAAGGTAATACTGTATATATCTATAAGATCTCTTTCTCTGTGTTTAACTATTATAGATATAAATAACTTTTTCATTCTCATCTTAACTCTATTAAGTTCTTTCACACAGTGAATAGTATATATAAAAATATATGTGTGAACATAAATAAATTTAAAGTAGATATCAAAGAAAAAAAAGCAAATGAGACATCCAGTAACAATTTAAAATTATCCCTCGGCCTCCTTTCTTTAAATTCTTTTTGATTTCTATATCATTTTCCACAAAATAAGAAATTACATAATAATGATTTTCAACTTTACTTGTCAGAATTGGGAACTTCAGAAAAGTTAGGTATCTATATTTTATACTTATTAAGTCCTAAAACTTTGTTAACCCCATTAAATTTCTTAACTCACATGCTAATGAAAGTCACAGATATTCTGTCCAGGGCTTCAGAGAATGCCAGTTACCCCTCCAAACAGATGAGTCAGTGGTTGAGTTATAGTTACAGACTGTGAAAAATTATTACAATAGTAGTAGTCATATGTTTATTGACTTATTTCTAAATGAAAAACCTGAAGGCTTTATACATATTAAGTATTGTGGGAGAAACTATAGAGTTTGACCATTGTCTTCTATTTTTTTTAATTTTTATTGCTTATTCAGTTATAGTTGTCACAATTTTCCCTACTTTGTTACCTTCCACTTAGCCCTTCCCCAGTTCCGTAGTGAACCTCCACACCATTGTCCATGCCCAGGTCCTTCATATATGTTCTTTGACTGTTCTCTTTTAAAATCATTATTGACTTCATTTCTCTGTCATGTGGGTTTGGCACCCGTAGACTATCTGGCACTTAAATGTCATTATAACCTTTAGGCTTCAAAAATTTCCTTCACATTAAACTATATCTGTTAATTACAGAATGGCACAGGGTCTAAATATGTGCTCTAGTCCTTTGGTTATAATCACCCTGCTGTTATAGTAAAAAAAATAATAATATCAGAGTGTTGATATTCTGGACACTTTGGGCATGAATGCATTTTATTTCTTTGATGAATCACTTACAAATGAACTTGTTCAAGGAATACTGGTTTTAAGTCTACAAAAAAGAAAAAAATGTAGAATAGAAAAAGGGTATGGAAAGATCAAAATCAAAGTTCACACTAAATGATGCCTCTTTTCATTCAAGTAAATGTCAGCTATCAGTTTCGGAACATTGTCCTGATTTTTAAGAATAGAGCCATGGATTCAGTGGATAATATGATGAATATAAAGTTTATCAAACTTTGAGAATTAATGAATTCTTCATTGCAGAAGAGAGGGCAATTACTTCTGCACACAGAACATCGGGGGCATTTTCTGAGGCCTTCTTTGGAAATGTAGCCCTTTAAGTGGCATTTCACTCCATAAGATTAAAAAGGAATTTTATAGGCTAGTTTTCTTTAACTGAAGTCAAGTGGAATATAGAAATAGTTATACCAAAAAATTCTAGAAAGAAATACTCTTTTACTTACTAACTTTTATGACAGACACCCGGAGAATTTTATCAATCTAAATCCCAAGAAAAATCTATTGGTCCATACTTGGAGAAATACAATGAAAACAACAGAACAATAAAAAGGTCAATTAGCCAAACTTTACTCCCAGCCCACATTCCAGGTATCTTGGAGGTATCTGTATTAACAACATCAGTGTTGGACAGTGAATTTATAGGCAAAAGAAATATAGAAAACTACCCTGGCATGGTTGGTTTTATTTCTTGATGCTTCTGGGAATAACATGATACATCACTTATAATCCTCATAGAATCACTGACATTTTCACTGATTTAATCTATTTGAAAGTTAAGTTTTATGACATATTTTTTGAAAAATCCTTTTTGTTACTTTATTACTTTAAGCAAACAGCAGGAAAACAGAGCAAACTGAAAGACTGAAACGAAGGATTATCACAGAAAACATATTAACTTTATTAAGTAAATTTCCCAGAGTAATTATTTTCATCAGAAAACATTATGCCCCTAGAGTAATACAGTTTTAAAAATCTCAAAATACCATTATTTTATGTTTCAAGTTAATGTAATATAAAGTTTAATGTAATTTTAAAAGAGGAAGGGAGGATCTGTACGTTCTACAGCGAAGGAACATGGTCCCACCTGGATCCTAAGTTCCATAACCGTTCTTAGCCATAATACTGTCATCTGGGAAACTGATGGATGTTATTATTAATATCCCAACTACAAATGGTTTGAACAGTAAGACATTTATTAGCTCACTTCAGAATCTGAAGATATGACTACTTAGAGGCAGGTTAATTCAGAGGAATAAATAAGCCATCTACTGCACAGGATGTTGTCATCTTCTCCACCTTCCCCAGCAGTTTGGCTTTTGCATAAAGGTGAAAATTTTCCCCAGAGATCTGCCTGCAAATTCTACCTAGTATCCTTTGGCCAGAATGGCATTATATACTATTTCCTCAAGGAGTCGCTAGCACAAGGAAAGGAATGGCCATGGTTATTATAATCCAATGGAAATTAATCCCTGCCCGCCCAAAAGGATGGAGAGAACAGCCTAGAATAAAGGAAACAAGTATTAAGCAGACAGCAGAGTGCGTTTTTCACAGCACAATGGTGGAACCAGTTGGTTTATGAGGAGAAACTGTGTGAATCAATAAACTGATTTGACTCCTCCTACAAATCTAAGGGAAGGAGAAGAGAAAGGATTATTCAAAATGAAGAATTATATATATTTCTCCCTGAAGAGATGGCCTAGCATTGATTTTTAAAAGCTAGTTAGTCCCAGAAAGTAGGGCAGGATTTGAGGATATTTTTAACAATATTCTGTCTGTCATAAATTTGAAATAAACAGTACTAAAATATGTTTGAGTGATTTGAGCTGTGCTGACATGCCTCCTACTTTTCACTTTAAATCGAAACTATTATTTTTTTAACCTTTGATTTTAAGCCTTTAAGAGAACACTTTATATTTACATAGCATATTCAATTTAGAGAACAAGAAGCAGTCCATAAATTGATTTACTAACTATAGACCGTGTTCTGCACTTAATTATTCACCATTATATTCCTCTTTAGAGTCTTAGGACAAAAATGTAATTTCTCCCAATACTGAAATAAATTCAGTCATGTCTCCAGGGTTATTTGGAAGCTACTCAGTCACATAAATTAACACTCAGTTACAGCGTAGAATCACTTCCAAACATTTTAACTATAGAAGCGCATCAAAAATTTCCTGCTGACATCTAACTGGGGAGAAGGCAGAGAGACGAGTAAAACAGAAGGGATAGAAAGAGAAGAGAGAGGAGCAGAGGAGAGCGGAGAGCAGGAGAAGGAAAAACAGCAAGGAGTGCTTTCAGAGTCGTGGATAAGAAATAGTTCAATTAAAAAAATTAGTGAAGTTAAATTAACTGTTTTATTCAGAAAAAAATCAAGCATGTCAATTTTTCTTATGCAATTAACTTAATAATAGAGTCCCCAATGTCTATTTAATAAGAATTGTCAACTTTTGGATTAGAAAAACATACTATCCATTATCATAATGCCATAAAACATTCAACTAATGTTTGTACGTTTTATGTGAACAAGAAATTCAAATGCACTGAGATTAAATTAAATCTAAAAACATTTGAAATGGAAACAAAACCAGATGTTCCCTCTTACATTTAACCAAATAGATATGATTTTTAAGAAGAGGCAGGGTAATGCAATAAAAAGACTCAACCAGAACAACTTGGTTTGAATCTACTGCTTGCTATGTAAAAAAAAATTAAAACATTACTTTGTTCAAAATATCTTAATTTTATTCATTTATCTGAACAAAAACAATAAGACATAATATTAAGCCATCTAGAAATATGTTAATATGAATATGCATGTAAATACATATACATATAATATGTCTCTGAGGCTGAATTTGAGGTATTTCTTGTGTAGAATAGACAAAGGTTTATATACATACAAATAAAAGTATTTTTATTTAAACTATGTTATTTTAAAATTTAAAGTGGTTGTCATTTATATTACTCAGTGTCTTAATATTTTAGCCTATTTATATCAATTGCACCTAATGACTTTATAAAGCTTTTATCAGAATATAGAAATCGATCCAAATTTTTTTTTCAAAACTCATTTTAAGCTTAACTAAATTACCTGAAATTTGATACGTATATACAGAAAATCAATACTCAAGAACAAACTGGAAAATAAGGAGTTTAATATGTTAAACAATTTTACATAGATCTAATTTATAAAGGCATAAAAATATCGATTGTTTTTCAGCATTTTGTTGTTTTTACAGTGGTCTCAATTTTTCCCCCTTTGCCCTCCTTCCCTTATCCCACCGGGGCTCCCGCAGCCAATTCCCACAGTGCTGTCCATGTACTTAGGCCATTCATGCATGTTCTTTGTCTACTTCTTTCCCCTTCTTTCCACCATTGCCCCCTTCCCCCTCCCCTCTGGTCACTTTCACTCTGTTCCATGTTTCCATGCCTGTGCTTCTAATTAGATTCCACCTATAGGTGAGATCATATGGAATTTGTCTTTCACTGACTGACTTATTTTACTTAGCATAATATTCTCCAGTTCTAACCATGCCGTTGCAAAAGGCAGGAGCCCTTTTTCTCTTCTACATAGTATTCCATTGTGTTAATGTACCACAGTTTTTTAATCCACTTGTTTACTGATGGGCATTTAGGTTGTTTGCAGCACTTGGATATTGTAAATAACACTGCCATTTAACTTATTTGCTAACATGGTTAAGAATACATTTAAGAAAATCTAAGAAGCTCGATGTACATAGATTTAATATTCATTAATATTCAGTTATAGTGTACATTTGAAAATAAAGTAAAAAGCATGCTAGACATTGGCCAACATAAGTAATGGATTTAGATAACATTAAAATTGATTTAATACTAAGTGTAAATATATCTGCATTTAAAAACTTTTTAAATATTTATTAAAATCCAGATAACTTATTTCATACTAACTACAGTTTATCCAGATGACATATGCAACATGGGTATAAATTCTTTATTGATGATCTTAGATCTCATTTGAATTTCAGATAATTTAAATGGAAAACAAACATTGATTTAATACTTTTTGTTAAGATGGTGAACACAGTGAAGTATCAAATGGCTTTTTGATTCCTGGTTAGTAACCTACTATATACAAAGGCCCATGTCTGAATTCCATGTGTAGGTATCTGGTTTAAGCCGCCTATCTATGAGCATGATAGAAATAAACAGAAATTCTGAATTTATACAATATGGCAATTTAAAGCATTCAAATCTTAAAGTGCATGACTTTCATGTTGAGTTTAATGAATCTAAAAGCCAGTACAGTCCTATAACATGTTTAAAGAATATGATTAGGTACTCATTTTAATTTCAGAATACCTAAAATAACTCCTAATTTTATCTATAGTTAAGTTTTTCTCCTCCTGAACTAGTATGGACATCACAGAAACAAACCTAAATGGCTTAGGTAAGGGATACATAGCATTGAAACTATTTTTTTCTTCTAGAGATATCTTTGAGTTCTACATAGCATGAACCCAAACAGGACCTTCCATTACTACCATTATGGGATGACTTTTATTTGCTATATGTAGTACTGTTTTACATGTCCCTCCCACCAACAGTGCACAAGGGTTCCCTTTTCTCCACATCCTCACCAACACTTGTTTGCTGTTTCATAGTGACAGTTGTTCTAATAGGTATGAGGATTATGCTAAGTGAAGTAAATCGGTCAGTGAAAGACAAATATTATATGATCTTACTTATTAATGGAATCTCATGAATAAGATAAACTAATGAGCAAAATAGAAACAGGGACATAGATACCTAGAACAGACTGACAGCTGTTGGAGGGGGTGGGAGAAGAGGTACTGGATGAAAGAAGGTGAAGGGACAAACCAAAAAACTTATATGCTTGACCCATGGACACAGACAATGGTGTGGGAATTGCCTGGGGTGGGGCACTAGATAGATTTAGGTGAATGGGGAAAATTAGGACAATTGTAAAAGCATAAAGAACAAAATAAAATAACACTCCAAATCAATTAATTAATTTTCTATTTGAATAAAATATTATGGGGACAGTGCATTTGAAGATAAAAATATCTGTATTATTAGCAATAACTTCAGCAATTTCTGAAAATGGGACCCTTAAAGAACACATATGATGCAGACACCATTTCATTGGGAGCAGCGATGGGAGCAGCAGTGAGAGAAGTCTACAAGACAGTAATGTACTGGCGGCCCACCAATGGGACCACAGTCCAATGGGGAAAAAAAAGAAGTTAATTGTCCTCCATAATAGAGCATGTTCTGTATTTCCTAATATATTTATTTGTAGATATAACTTCTATTCAGTATTTTGTAGAGATTAATTAGACCTAGGTTTAAAAAATCTGAATGTGTAATAGTTTTCTTTAAATATTTCAGTATTTTAACTATGGATAATGGAAATGATAAAAAATCATTACTTTTCACTTCATTTTTTATTTTTACTATAAAAATACAGGCTATCCAAGTAAAATGTCAAGTGTAAAGTGTTCTTACAGTAATTTTTAAGTTTGTGGATTTTAGACCAAACTATGCATGTGAGGTGTAAGTAATACTTTTATTTATCACATTGGTTTCAAGAGTTTATTAGATGTTTGTATGTGTGTGTATGTCAGTGTGCATCTCTGTGTTTCCTATTACAGTACCATTTTACAATCATTCTGTATTCATTATTAATTATGTCACAATCACATTACAACTTTTTTACTAATGAATTATGTAAATCGTTAATAAATATATGCTGATTCCCATGATTACTGATTATGTCACTTTTATTGTTGTAATCTTTTACATAAAAAATTCTTCCAGTTAATAGTCTTTTAAAGCTGCAGTTGTGAAACATTTGGTCTCAGGACCTTCTCAGATTCTTAAAGAGTAAAATTATCCCAAAGATGTGGTTTTAAATATTTACATACCTATCAGTTCTATTCTATTAATTTAAAAAGGGACAATTTTTTAAATTTATGATTTAAAATTTATTAATAAATTAGTCTTAAAATAAAAAATGAACCAATTACATACTAACATATTCAACACATTTTAAAAACAATGTTTTCTAAAATCACAATAAAAATACTCAAAGGAATGATATTATTTTATATTTTTGCATATATCTTTAAAGTTTGGCTTAAAAGAAGATGCCTTGACTCCTGTATCTGTTTCTGAAATCAAACTCTGACAATATTTTATTTTAGATGAAGGTCATAATGGAAATCCAAGAAAGGGTAACCCATTAAAGGATTTTTGATATCATTGAGGATATTCATGTTGATCTAAGCTAAAACTGAGTGAGTGGAATAATGTGACCATACCAATTAACTTGTCATAGGCTATTATATTGAAATCAATGTATACATTGTGCTATAAATGGATCTATTATTCACATATATTTTTATCATTGGTTATTTTGGAAAATATTGATTCACTAAATTCTGAAATTTTTTGAAAAGTTGGTATCACATTTATTGATGTCACCAATGATTTCATGGGAAAATGTCTTCAATATTGAGAGGTTATTAGCTCACAACTTTTAAAATTTTCATTTTGTCCCAAAACACTTATTTTGTCAATAGTGATGATCAAAGACCAGTATTTTCTTTAAAGTGAGTGACTCATTTCATCTTTTCTGTAATTTTTTAAGAAACACAAAAGCCTGAATTGTCAATATTTCTCTCCAATTCATTTTTTCAGTAAAAAATGGGCTTATTTGAGAAAAAAAATTATGTTTAGCTCAAATCACAACTCAAATAATCATACCTTTTCTGCAGAGACACTGCAGACAGCCTTCTGTAGACTCGCAATCGTTGTAGCATTATTTGTAATAGCCAAAGATAAAACAGCTCAAATGTTCATCGATACTGAAATGAGTAAAGAAAATGTGGTAAGTTCATGCAATGGAATTTGAACCGTCCTGAAAGAGAAGAAAAAGCTATTACCAGCTACAGCATGAATATATCTGGAAAACATTATGATAGATGAAATAAGTCAGTGTGGAAGGACAGATACTGCATTATTCCACTTATATGAGTTATCTGAAATAGTCACACCGTCAGGAGCAGAAACAGAATGGGAGGGGAAAGGAGATGTCATTTAATAGATAAAACATTACAGTTTCACAAGATACATTCATTTTAGAAATCTGCTGTACAATATAGTGCCTATGATTAACAAATAGTAGACTAGCTTGATCAAAAACTTGAAAATTTGTTTGGATGGTAGATTTTATCTAAGTATTCTTAACACACATACACACACACAAGCAAACAAATAGACAACAAAAAGCAGAGATGCAAAACTTTTGAAGTTAACATATGTTCATTACCTTAATTGTGTTGCTGAACACATACAAGATAAATGCATATGTCCAAATTCATCAGGTTATATATATTAAGTATATGCAGGTTTTTGTACATTAATTACACCTCAAAAAGCTACTTAGATGAGATCCAAGATGATGGGGGAGTAAGTGGAAGCTACACTAACCTCCTCCCAGGACCAGTCTGGAATTACAACTACATTGTAGAGAAATCATCCTGAATAATCAAGTGAACACTAGCAGGAGAAAAGCCCTGTAGCCAAGAACAGAAAGAAGAAACCACTTCACCACAGTGCGACTGGTGGGCCATGCAGAGGAGGCATGAGAGGTCTGACTGGGCTCCCGTGGGTGGCAGCTGAAGTTCTGGAGGGATACTTCAGCTGCTGAGGGATTCTACCCTAGAAGTGTGGTGTCTAAACCCCAAGTTGGACTCCCCACCCTATAGCCCCAGAACCAGGAAAGAAGTCAGATAGAATCCAGCTGTGAAAAGCAACAGGGTTTCTGTCTTCCAGGGAGAGACACATGGAGACACAGAGAGCCACTTAAAGGGCCAATGCACAAAATTTCATTTTCAGCCAGTTATCTGGACTCTGGCACAGAGAGAGCAGAGTGGACTAGAGACATTTGAGGAGAATCTAGGTTTGGCGGCTCTGGGGAGATCACTGAAGGAACAGCTCCCAGGATCCCTGTGCTGAGTCATTCACAACACTGCCGAAGCCACCTTTCTCATGCAGAGCACTCCTCTCCAAAAGGCATCAGCCTCAGGCAAAGCAAGATCCCTGCTTCCAGGAATTACTCTGCTCTGCCCTGTAGATCTTAAACCGGGCTGCTGATTATGGCTTCAGGCTATATCACTGCGGAGTCTAAAAACTAAGGTGGATCTCTGGAAGCTCCATGAGATTTTAGCTGACCTTCCCCAGGACTCAGTGTAGATAAAAGTCAGTTATGGTGCACAGCCTGGTTCTTTCTGCACATGAACTGGCCCACCTGTGGGAGCCACACACTGTGTATCCCACACTGTGATAGCTCCTAATAGGTTTACCAGAGCCACACACAAGCAGCATCTGACAAAGGCCTACATCAGAGTCTTTGCAGATCTAATACATAGAAACAAATACAAAGAAGCAGTCAAAATGGGAAGACAATGAAAGAGACTCCAAATAAAAGAATAAGAGAATTTTCCAGAAGAAAAGCTAGATGAAATGGAAACAAGCAATTTATCAGATAATTTAGAGAATTGATAATAACAGTAGGAGAAAAGACATAGAAACCACAAAAAAAGGACCAGTCATATATAAAGAATGCAACATGTGCAATAAATAATACACTGGAAAGAATAAAAGGTAGGTTAGATGAAACAGGATCAAATCAGTGATTTGGAAGACAAGGTAGAAAAATACCAATTAAAAGAAGAACACTGAAAAACACAAAGACATTGAAGTTAAATAGCATGTTATTAAACAATGAATGGGTCAACAATGAGATCAAGGAAGAAATCAAAAGATACCTTGAAACAAATGAAAATGAGGACAAACCAGTTCAACATCTGTGGGGCATGAGAAAGCAATTCTAAGAGGGAAATTCACAGCCTTACAGGAGCATCTCAAAAGAGAAAGAGAGAGAGAGAGAGAGAGGAAGAAAGAAGGAAGGAAGGAAGGAAGGAAGGAAGGAAGGAAGGAAGGAAGGAAGGAAGGAAGGAAGGAAGGGAATCAAATAAATAATATAAGTTTACACTTAAAGAAACTTGAAAAAGAATCACAAACAAAGCCTAAACTGAGTAGAAGAATGGAAATAATGAAATAATAAAGATCAGAGAAGAAATAAATGAAGCAAAAATCTAAAAAATGATACAAAAGATAGATAAATCTAAGAGCTGGTTCTTGGACAAGATAAACAAGATTGACAAACCTTTAACCAGGCTCATGAAGAAAGGAAAGAAAAAGAACCCAAATAAATAAAATCAGAAATGAAAGAAGAGCAACAACAGCTGACAGCAAAGAAATACAAAGGGCTGTAAGAAAGTATTATTTAAAAAAAAAACTATATGCCAACAAACTGACAACCCAGATAAAATGGATAAATTCCCAGAAACATAGAATCTTCAAACATTAAATCAGGAAGAATCAGTGAATCTGAATAGACAGATTACACCTCGCAGTAATAAATCAAAGCAGTAATAAATAAACTCCCCAAAAGCAAAAGCCCTGGACTGGATGGCTTCACAGACGAAATTGACCAAACATTCTGGGAACTAACACCTCTCTTTTCCAAACCGTTTTACACAATTTAAGAAGAGGGAAGGCTCCTAAACTCATTTTATGATGCCTACATCATCCTACTTCCAAAATCAGATAATGATACTACAAAAAAAAAGAAAATTATAGGCCAATATCACTGATGTACATAGATGCTAAAATCCTCAACAAAATATTCACAAACCAAATACAGCAATGCATGAAAAAGATCATACACCATGAACAAGTACGATTTATACTGAGAACGTAAAGTTGGTACGATATTTTTAAATCAATAAATGTGACTAACCACATAAACAACTGAAGTAAAAAAAAAAAAAACACAGGATCATATCAATCCATACACAGAAAATATTTGATAAAATCCAGCACCCATTTATATAAAAAACTCTCTGCAAAGTGAGATTGAGGGAACATACCTAAAAATATAGGGCATATATATGACAAATGCACTGCCAGCCTCATACTTAATGGGAAAAACTACAAATAGTCCTCTGATCTTAATCAGGAATGAAACAGTGATGTCTGCTTTCACCCCATTTATTCAACATAGTACTAGAAGTCCAAGCCACAGAAATCAGACAAGAAGAAGAAACAAAAGGTATCCAAATTGGAAAGGAAGAAGTTAAACTGTCATTATTTGCATATGATATGATAGTGTACATAAAGCACCCAAAAAATTCCACCAAGAAACTACTGTAACTGATCAATGAATTCAGCAGAGTAGCAGGATACAAAATTAATATCCAGAAATTATTTGCATTTTATATGCCAACAAAAAACTATAGAAAAGGAAATTAAGAAATTGATCCCATTCACAATTACTACAGAAAATAAAATAAAATACATAGGAGTAAGCCTAACCAAGGATGTAAAAGACCTGTACTCAAAAAACTATAAGACACGGAAGAAAGAAATAGAAGAATATACAAATAAGTGGAAGCACATACTGTGTTCATGGATAGGAAGAATTAACATCATGAAAATGTCCATGCTGCACAAAGCAAACTAGAGATTCAACACAATTCCTGTCAAGATTCCAATGACATATTTCATAGAACTAGAACAAATATTTCAAAAATTTATATGGAACCACAAGTCTCCACGTAGCAACAGCAATCTTGAGAAAGAAGAACAGAGTTGAAGGAATTATATTACTTAATATCAAACTGCCCAATAAGGCCATAGTAATCAAAATAGCATGACATTTACATAAAAACAGACATATAGATCAATGGAACATAATAAAGAGTTCAGAAATAAACCCACACCTTTATAGACAATTAATATTTGACAGAGGAAGCAAGCATATGTAATGGGCTAAAGATAGTTTATTCAGTAAATTGTATTGGGAAGATTGGACAGATACATGCAGAGAAGTAATACTAGACCAACTTCTTATACCACACAGACGAATAAATTCAAAATGGATCAAGGACTTAAATGCTAGACCCCAAACCATAAAAACCATAGAAGAAAATATAGGCAGCAAATCTTGGATATTGCTTACAGCAATATTTTATTAGATATATTCCCCTAGGCAAGGGGAGAAAAAGAAGAAAATAGATAAATACATAGTACTACAACAATCTAAAATGTTTTACACAGCACAAGAAATCATCAACAAAATAAAAAGACAACCCACAGAATGGGGGAACATAATTGCTGATAAATCTGATAAAGGGTTAATATCTAAAATTTATAAAGAACTTACAAAACTGAACATTTAAAAAATCAAACAACTCAATTAAAAAATGGGCGAAGTATCTGAATAGATACTGCCCCAAAAGAGGACATACAGATGTCCAATAGACATAAGAAAAGATGATCAATGTAGCTAACCATCAGAGAACTGAAAATTAAAACCACAGTGAGATATCATCTCACACAAGGCAGAATGGCTATCATCAGTAAATCAACAAACAAGTGCTGGTGAGGATGTGGGAAAAGGGGAACCCCTTTGCACTGTTGGTGGGTATGCAGATTGGTGCAGTCACTGTGGGAAGCAATGTGGGGATATCTCAAAAAATTAAAGATGGAACTACCTTTCAACCCAGCTAGCCCACTTCTAGCGATATATCCAAAGGAACCCAAAACAGTAATTTGAAAGAACATAATCACTCTTATATTCATTGCAGCATTATTTACAATCACCAAGATATCGAAGCAAACCAACTGTCTGTCTATCAGTAGATGAGTGGATGAAACAACTATGGGGCATTTACACAGTGGAATGCCACTCAGCTGTAAAAAAGAAGAAAATTTACCCTTTGCAATAGGATGTATGGACCTGGAGAACGTTATACTGAGTGAAATAAGCCAATCAGAGAAAGACAAGTACCATAAGATTTCACTCATATGTGAAACTAATGAACAAACTGAACTAACACAGAAAATGGGCACAGAATCATAGACGGAGAGCAGAATGACAGCTTGTGGGGGAGATGTTATGGGGTGGAGGGATGTTCAAAAACAAAAAAAGGACTCATGGACATGGACAACAGTGCGGGGATTGCTGGGGGATAGGGGCATAAAAGGGGGCTAAATGGTAATGGAAAAATACAGTAAAGATCAAAGCTTAAAAAGCTACTTAAAAAGATACTTGGAAAAATGTATACCAGACTCAAAATATAAATTAATTTCTAAGGTGCTCAGAGCTTTTTCATTTGTATTTGTAAAAATTATAAACTTATTTGGATTTTTAAAGAATAAAGCATGTCTAGGGTTAACACAAAGAGCTCTGATATATATTTATGTTTTTTCAGCAACTTTATATATAGATGATTGAACTGTCAGTAAAAAACCAAGTTATCTAACCCTCTTCTTAAGCCAAACATCTATTTTTAACTATAAGAAATTATATTCTAGCTAAAATTCTAAAATAACAGCTTAAATTAAAAAAACAAAAAATGTAAAATAAATAAATTTAAATAAAAAAGTTTCAGATCTAAATGTTCCCCCAAATATTTTTTTAAAATATTGCACAACTAGAAAATTATATATATGTATTTCTTTCAAATTTCCAAGTCATGGCTTATTGGACTATAAGAAATAGAGATAACAGAAGTCATAATTGAACATAGCTAGTTAGTGTACAGTAGGAAACTGAAAACCAATTTAGTTAATCTATGGATATTTTCCATCTGTTTATCTATCTATCTATCTGTTACTTCATAATATTCTAGGTAACTGGAGAATACACATAAGAATATGTAATAAAATAGTACCACACATTCTGTAAGTCCTAAGAGCAATTGTCCCAACACAAATCAAGAAGCTTTTAGGTAACTCTACTCTACAAATATGGGAGAAAAGTGTGAGAACAAAAAAAAAAATAATAATGTTTCAGTGTTATTACAAAAATATATTAAATTTCAGCTGTCTTTGAAATGATTTTGTATCAGACTTTGAGAACCACTAGTTTATGGAAAGATTTTTGTTTCCAGAATATTTATTCTTATTTCCTGAGAATTTTTTCACTTTTCCAACCTTCCTCTCTTCAATGATATGTATGTATGTGAATTAAATATAGGCAAGAAAAAATATAAGTACCTTAAATCTTATCATACCTAGGAAGTCTGGAAGCATAACATATGTTCTAATGCAGGTTCAAAATCATTGGGTCTCTTTGTTTTATATTTTTTACAGATAATTAAAATTAGACTTTGAATATTTTAAGTATGATTACTTTCTTCAATATTTGCAGTTCACTTTTTAAATTACTTTGAAATAAATTACTTCCATTTTTCTGAAATAAAAGTGAATAGTGTGCTTTATTTATTGCAGAAATTGAAAAACTAAGTTTATAAAGATGATTATTAAAGTTATCTAAAGACTCAGTATACACAAAAATGAATCACACTGTTGTACGAATTTCTTTAACATTAAATCAATAAATTATTTTTTACTTGAGTAACATACAAAAATAACATCCATTGCAGAGTACAGCTATACATTAGAGTGTGTGTGCACACACATGTATGTCCAGATATGTGTGTATGAATGTTGGAGTATTTATGTATTCTCTTAAACTTGTATTTAATGATTGACTTATAATTTTCTATCATTTTCATCAATATTAAAGACCTTTTTGTTTAAAAATTTTAAGAATATATTTATTTATTTTTAAAATATATTTTATTGATTATGCCATTACAGTTGCTCCATTTCCCCCCTTCATTCTCCTCAATTCTGCACACCCCCTCCCACCCACATTCCCCCTTTAGTTCATGTCCATGTATCATAAGTTCTTTAGCTTCTACATTTCCCACACTACTCTTGCCCTCTCCCTGTCTATTTTCTCCCCACCGTCTATGCTACTTATTCTCTGTACCTTCTCCCCCCTCCTCCTCCCACTCCCCTGTTGCTAATCTTCCACATGATCTCCATTTCTGTGGCTCCACTACTGATTTAGGTGTTTCCTTAGTTTGCTTTTGTTTTTGGTGTGGATGTTGATAACTGTGAGTTTGCTGTCCTTTGTCTGTTCCTGTTTTTTATCTTCTTTTTCTTAGATAAATCCCTTTAACATTTCATATAATAAGGGCTTGGTGATGATGAACTCCTTGAACTTGACCTTATCTGAGAAGTGCTTTATCTACCCTTCCATTCTAAATGTAAGCTTTTCTGGATAGAGCAATCTTGGATGTAGACCCTTAACTTTCATGAGTTAGAATACTTCTTTCCAGCCCCTTCTTGCCTGTAAGGTCTCTTTTGACAAATCAGCTGACAGTATGATGGAAACTACTTTGTAGGTAACTATTCCCTTATCTCTTGCTGCTTCTAGAATTTTCTGCTTCATTTTAATCTTGGCTAATGTAATGGTGATGTGCCTTGATGTGTTCCTCCTTGGGTCCACCTTCTTTGGGATTCTCTGAGCTTCCTGAACTTCCTGGAAGTCTATTTCCTTTGCGTGATTGGTGAAGTTCTCCTTTATTATTCATTCAAATAAATTTTCCCCTTGTTTCTCTTCCTCTTCCCCTTCTGGTACTCCTATAATTCAGATGTTGGAATGTTTAAAGGTGCCGTGGAGGTTCCTAAGCCTCTCCTCAAATTTTTGAATTATTGTTTCTTCATTCTTTTCTGTTTGGTTGTTTCTTTCTTCCTTCTGGTCCACTCCATTGATTTGAGTCTCAGTTTTCTTCCCATCACTATTGGTTCCCTGTGCATTTTCCTTCATTTCACTTATCATCGCCTTCATTTGTTCATCTAATTTGCAACCAAAATCAAACAATTCTGTGAGCATCCTGATCACCAGTGTTTTGAACTGTGCATCTGATAGGTTGGCTATCTCTTGGTCGCTTAAAAGTATTGGCTCTGGGGCTTTTTGCTGTTCTGTTTGAGTCATTTTTAGTCAAGTGGCTCCTGTTATATATGCGTGGCAGAGCCTTAGGTGTTTACCAGGGCAAGACAACCTAGTCCCTGGATTGTGACGCTATCTGTGTGGGCAGGGTCAGAGAGGGAACAAAGGTGTCTGTTCTGCTCTCTCTCGGATTTGTGTTCCTTCTGCTGCCTCCCAAAAGCACCTAGTTTATCTGCGCACCAATGTGTGTCCCTGGTCAGCCAACCACTCTGCGTGCCCTGTGTGCTCTGCTCCTCTCCTCCCCGCATCTGGGGTCTGCAAGCTCCATGCCACCTATGCTCCCCAGTGCTCCTGGATCTGCCAGCCACTGCCTTTTCCTGCTGCATTCCCTCTCCTCCACCTGCTGATTCCACCCCTCTTACCAGTCTGGTTGAATGGTTGTTGGACTTCTGTAGTTCAATTTTCTGTGTTCTGGTTGTGTTATTGTTTATAAATCTTTATTGACCTTAATCTTGATTGTGTGAGGAGGTACAGTGTTTCCACCTATTCCTCCATCTTGGCCAGAAGTCTAATTTTTTAAAAGAATATATTTAAATATAGCACAACTACTCTGAACTTTTTTCAAATATGCATGTTTGCTACAATCTATTTGTGCTTGTATTGAAATTTTAGAATTGTAACTATATAATTTAAAATTATATTAGCTTTATGGTGATAAAATATGTTTAAATGGGAATTTTATTTAGAATCATTTACAGTTTTTATTAGGCAAATATTCAATTATATTTTACCATTTTATTAAGATCAACATTGCATATTCATAACAAAATTAACTTCTAGGGAAAAACAACTGTTTGGGTTTTTTTAGTGTGCTGGATTTTATTCCATCTTAGTTTCTATATTATTCTGAAAACATATAATTTATTCCTTATTATTAGTGATATATGTAAGAGCCATTGACTTCTATAATTTCTCATTGGCAACAGAGTAGTGCACCATCCTCTTATAATATTGAATATGTTGTAATGATATGTTAGCTTCTTGTCTCATCTCCAAATAGACTGTTGTATCCTCTGATAATTAGAGCACTAACCAATATATATCAGTTATTAACTGTTCTTCTACTTCTTCTAGAACATCATTAAATAATTGTTGTGAGCATTCTTTTCCTATTTTCAATTTTCAGTAGACTGCTGCTAGTGATTTATCATTAAGTAAGTCACTGTTTAGCAGATTGATTTAATTATCACTTTCAGGATTTTCTTTTACATCAAATTACAGTATTTTCTTGTCTTCTAAAATAATCCATTCCTTTATGTTTGAATATCTGTTCTGAAACTCCTTGATGATATGTGTTATATGATTAATTTTCAGATAAAATGATATCAGACAAAGCGTTATATTTCCCAGTGGAGAGCATGTGAAGCCTGAATCCAGCTTAGATTTAACTTCCTGTGTTACATTGGGATTCTTTATTAAATTATAATTGTTGGGCAGGTTTGCATGCAGTTAATTACTGTCACACTGTTTAGCATATATTCTTATGGTCCAGACATGTACTACTAAATGGGAGAATCATAACTACTGTCTCATTTTCTAATTCTCTGAATTAATAAATAAAATGAAATCCATTGTTGAAAGTGCTCCTAAGATTCTTTCTCTTCATGTTACTACCTATTCATTTAATTAAGAGTTCCATAAATGTCACTATCCCCTAGTTCTGCTTTGCATTTTTTTCTTGCAGATTACTATCTCTAAATAGGTTAATTTAAAATTACTTCAATCACTATTTATTGGTTATGATTATTCAACAGTCATCAAGGAAAAAAACTGGATGATTGAAAATCAACTTGTCTTGCATAAAGATCACCACTCAAATTTTGGTGAATATCATCTTGATCCCGAGGATTAGGAGATTGACTGGGAGGTGTAAATAATGGCCTTTTCCCTTCCTTCAGCTCAACTCCATATGCTAAGATTTGTATGCCTTAAAATGTAATGTGAATAGATTAATTTATTTTCCTAGTCAGCACTACATTAGATTGTTTACAAATATGATTTTCATTATTTCTTTTTCTGTAACCATGTTCCTAGCAATTTGATTTTACAATGCTTCCCATCAAGCAAAGAGTCTTCTCCACTCTTTGAAGCCAAGTTGACTTTATGATTGATTTTAGTTAATATAATATAAAATGGCAAGTTTCCAGTTCCAAGCTTTAGCTCCAAAATACCAGAGTGATTCGATCTCCATTTGGGTTCCTTTTACTACCATGGGGAAGACTCAGTTTTCCAGGCATGTCTATTCTAGCTGCACTGCCTAGGAGGTAGCTACAGACTCATGAGAGTGCAGACCTGAAACCAGAAGGAACCTCTCGATTTATCCTTGTGATAATGAGTGTGACTTTTGTTGGACATTTGCCTGCTGATAAGTTTTAAGCCTCAATATTCCCTTTTTTTTTTCTAATTAAAAACTTGGAAAGCTGGTAAGAATATCTGTGTAGTCCACCCAGTGGTGCTGGCAGGATTTCAAACTATGTAAACCTGCTGGCCATACACAAGAACCACGCTCTGGCTTCTCTCCTTAACCCCCATAAAGACCCCAGGCCAGTCTTCTTTCTCAGCACTTCCAAGCCATTTTTAGATCATCTTGGAAGCCTTCCCAGCTCTGCTCTTAGCAGAATACCTTATTGTGTTAGTAATAAATTTTTAATGGCCTCTCTTTATGAGTGTGGCATTGTCCATCTTGACATCTAAAATAATCTGGGGGTTGGAGGGGCTGATCCATCCTGTTTCTGGAGAGTGTCTAAAACAGCCCTAGACATGGGAGCTATAGAAATTGTTTCATGCCACTGAAGTTACAGGTGTCATTGTGATTTATATTAGTGAAAGATTGTATTTAGAACACCATATGATCTTTTTTATTTTTTTGTTCTCAGGGTTGTGCTTTTCTCTTGCTGCTTTTAAGATTCTCTCTTTGCCTTTAACCTTTGGCATTTTAATTATCATGTGTCTTGGTGTGGGCTTCTTTGGGTTCATCCGGTTTGGGACTATCTCACTTCCTGGACTTATATGTCTTTTTCTTCCACCAGGTTAGGGAAATTTTCCATCATTATTTTTCAACTAAGTTTTCAATTGCTTGCTCTCTGTCTTCTTCCAGCACTCTCATGGTGTGAATGTTGGTACACTTGAAGTTTTCCCAAAGGCTCCTTATCTTATCCTCAAATTTTGGGTTCTTTTTCTCATTTTCCTGTTCTAATTGGGAGTTTCTGCTTTCTTATCTTCCAAGTCAGTGGCTTGATCCTCTGCTTCATCTACTCCACTGCTGATTCCCTGTAATGTATATATGTTTTCTTTTTATTGATTTTTTTGAGGTGACAATGGTTAATAAAACTTCTCACAGATACTTTTTTTCCCTGAAACAAAGTTAGGCATTGGCTTATTGATTAGAAGCAAGTCACACAACCTACTCACACTAAAGGAGAAGCAATCAATCACATAAGGGTGTGAACATAGAGAGTATTATGAAGTCACCTTGAGAATCTCACTACAAAAGACTTAATTTTCTGCCAACTGACTTGATTACTTGAGCCGTAATCTAATATATTATTTGGGGGAATTATTAAAGTTCAATAAGATAATAGTTTTTGTAAATTATATGCTGACTAGAATTGTTTGTTTTTCTCATTTATTTGATGTTTCTTCAGCTGAAAAATAGTGCTAACATGAAATATGCCTACTTTATAGCATATCGTACGAATACCTTAGCTTTGTTTTCAAGACAAAGGAAATAGTCAAACTATGTTAACTATTTTTTATCACTCTTTTGGCAGTTAACTGCGTTTTAGCCACTATTGTAGAAAGCAGTATGAAAGTGTACTTTGAGACAGAGATTGTAGAAAAAGTGACACTGGAAACACAACTAGGAGGTCAGAGATAAGATTATGACCTGTGCTTAGGCATATGTATCAACAAACAAAGTTAAAGTAACACTGAATAAGTACATTTTGTAAAACAGTGTGAAATATTATTAATAGAAAGCAAAATAAACTAGTATTTAGAAAATCCAGAATTTTGCACTAGTACTAGTTCTGAATTAATTACCCAATTAGACTTTATCTCAGTTTCCTCTGAAGAAAATTACATTTTTGTAACTTCCTTTAATAAATAAGAATGACCAGTCTAAAATTTAGTAATTAATATTATGTAACTTATTTCTATTAAATATCTAATTTTATTATTCTTGATATAAGCTCTAACTTTCAAGTGCTTATGCATTCTAAGGCTTCTAATTTAAATCAGATGAAAACATATCTTGAGTTATAACATTGCATCATGTAAGTAATGTTGTAATGGATAGTATGCTTGTAACCTGAATTTTAATCTTGTTAAGTAAATATTTAAAGTGATTCAAATTAGATGACTGAAATGTTTGGCTATAATATTTTTTAAAATAGTACATAGATTTTCTTTCTGTAAATATTGTGACAAGTTTGATAGTTTTATAGTAAAGAGGAACAATAAAGTCAGTTGGATATTATGGAATAATAATACAAAATTTAAAAATTCTCTAAGACACCAAAGACATTACCTCAAGTGGATCATCAAGAGAAACCAGAGGTGTTTACTCAGTTAAATGGTGGCAGGTAGATGTGGCTTCAGCTTCTTAGGACTCTCTGAGGCTAGTTGGATCTTGAACATTTTCCTTTAAAAAGAATGTTTTCTATTTAATTCATGTGGCATTTTATTTTTTTTCAAGGATCTATACAGGTAATCCAATTATCAGTAAAGTCTTTTATTTTTACATTCTTAGTACAATAAGTTAGCCATAATACATCGAGAGATAATGTGGGTAGAGATAGATAGATAGATAGATAGATAGATAGATAGATAGATAGATAGATGATAGATAGATGATAAATGACAGATAGATAGATATGTATGTTTATATATTTGTGTGCATGCACATATGCATGTGTATGAATGTACATGTATGTGGGCACATGCACACACAGTTGTGCATATGTGCCCATATACTTGCACACATGTATGTAACATGTGTATGTGCATATATGTATATGTGCTGAATTATTTGAGCAATTATTTTATTTGCAGTGCCTTTAATACTTAGAGTTGCAGTTAAACTACTTTCATTAATGAATGTATCAAAATACCCTTTCTGAAATTATAAAGTACATAATTTCATAATTTATTAAAACCACTTGATATTTTATAACAAAATTAATGAATAAAGAAACACTAATAATTATAGAATTTACAATGGTTAAACTGCATAACATACTTGATGTTATTTTAAATAGACATAGAAAAACTTTGCAGAATTTCCATTCATATGATTCACTTCTAAGTGTAATATGATGCACAACACCAAGCTGATTAATTTTCCTGTGGTTTACTATCCAGAATGTGGTAAAAGTTTTACTGAATTAATCTGACTACCATTATGTGTAATGGGCTAAAGTTACATTAATCTACAAAGTGATATCCCCATTAAAGCTTATCAAGAACTAATTCAGCTGAATGGCAACTAGCAGAATTGATTATAATTTCTACACAAGGAAAGGACATTATGCATGGTTTTGTAACTTAAACTTTAGCCTGTATAAAAAGATATACACTTTTTTCAAAACACATATATGTATAAGTGTGTATATATTTTCCCAAACACCAGTTAATATTTTATGGGGTGATGGGAGTTGAAAGAATGTGGTAGGTAGCATTTGTTATAGAGAGTACATAATTATATTAACTCAAGTGTAACAAATGTCTGAAATGTACTATTATTAATTTTAATGCATAATAAAATATAAATTACAATTCCATGGAGAGAATTAAAACTGAAGATTATAAAAGATCATTATAGATTCAATTTGGTAACCCTTTCATAATCATTAATAATCCACCTAGTGAGAAATTATAAGCACTGTGAGTGTGCCCTTAGGCAGAAAAATCATTTACATTTTCTACCTTAGTTCTTAACCTTCTTTAAACAGTGCACACATGCAATTTCTTTAATATGAATAACATTTTTTAGAAATTTAAATTAAATATAAAATTGTTTCTGATACTCAAAATAATTGCCTCTTGTCAAATTATGTAGTATTTAATTTATTGGTTATTTAAATAATATTTAAGACTTTAAATCTATGGCATGTTATGGACTGAATGTTGTGTCTTCTCAAAATGCATATTTTACTTTTCAGTGTGATGAAGTTAGGACATAGGACCTTTGGGAGTTGATGAGGTCATTAGGGTGGAGACTTTATGAACGATATAAATGTCCTCATAAAAGAGTTCCCACACAACCCTCTTGCCCTTTCTGCCATGTGAGATCGCAGCAAGAAGACAGTAGGTTAGGAACCAGATATCAAATCAGCAGGCAACCTTGATCTTGGACTTCTCAGCCTCCAGAATTGTAGAAATAATTATTTGTTCCTTAAGTCACTCAGTATACAGTAGTTTGTTATAGAAACCTGAACAAGAGATCATATGTTCAAAACATATGATCAATAAAAAAATGTGTGGTTGAAGTTTGAAATGAACTTTATTATTATGAAAAGATGTTCATAAGAATGTCATTTTAACACAGAGAATATACAGATTTGATATAGTAGGTACAATTGGTTCATCCTGGTCGGAAGTCTGATTACAATCAAATATTAGGCATGCTCCTCAATTTATATCAAAATGTATACATTTATAAAATAATAATATTGAAATAATTTGAAAACATATTGAAACATAAAATTGAAAGAAGGAGTGAAGCTTGACAGTTTTACTGCAGAAAAATTGAAAGATTCTACATCACAAAGGCCATGAATAAAGCTAAAACAAAATAATAAAATTGAGGAAATTCTGATTTTTATACTTTCACATAACTTCATTAAATTATAAAAACAAAATATCATTAATTTGGAATTGAACTGTTTCCACACACTCTAAATACGCTAATTTGCTAACTTTCTACTATTTTCCTACCCCCCCCAAGAAAAATCCATGATCAGGCCCTGAAATCTATTGTCATTCATATTTTCTCTGTTTTTCTTTTTTCTTCACTTTTCACAAACACATTTTCATTTTTTAATAAAAATTTAATTATATTTCAAAGTATTGTCCTCTCAACTTGCTTCTTTTTGCCACTGGGAAATCCATATAGTAAACATTTCCTTATATCAACAGAAATAGATTAAAAACTGCTATCTCTGGCCAAATAATTCAAATATACCCTGGTACATATGGACCAAATTATTTTCCATGGCTTCACAGTGCTCCTGTCACTGCAATTTATTGAAGTGTTGCCTTGTTGATGAACATCCACATTTTTTCTAGGTTAACTACAATGTTATAACTTCTCAGAATGTATGAGGGCCCTCCGATCATTGTCTGTTTTTCTGAAAGGAGAGCTAACTTTTATACAGATCTGTGGCTCATTTGCATACTGAGGCTTTGGCCCAGAATTTTTTGAATCCACTGGTTTTGTCCTGCTTCTGCTATGTAACCCTCTGAAACACAACCTGCAGAGTGTTTCTTCCCCCTAGGAAGGGGTGTCCAACCTGCAGCCCATGGGCCACATCACCCAGGATGAATGTGAATGCAGCCCAACACAAAATTATGAATTTACATAAAACATTTTGGGATTTTTTTGTGATTATGTGTTGCAATGTATTCAATGTGTGGCCCAAGACAACTCTCCTTCTTCCAGTGTGGCCCGGAGACACCCAAAGGTTGGATGCCCCTGTGAGGCACAGGTAGGTATCTTCCTCAATGACAGCCCATAGTTTTCCCAGTTAATTTCTGTGCTTGTTCCACACAACATCTGGGACCTTTGCTCATTTCTTTGTACAGTAGAATCCCTGTACTATGCTGACCATTAACATGCTCCATTTTCCCTCACTCTAAAATTCTGATCTCTGATTACTAGCAAAATAAACTACCATAAGAACTGAACTCAAATGTTGAAGGAGTATCTTTTCCATCATGATACTACTTGCTACACTCATCCTCCTTTTCTTTTGTATACATAAAAATTCAGAATGACCCAATATATTCATATTCAGAATATGCCAAGGCACACATGCACAAGTATCTATAACAAGCAAAGAAGACATGATTTAGTAGGAATTGGAGCAGAGGGAGAATGGTAAACTTAAAACTATATGTGCAGAAAAAGTGTCCTGTGTATCTTAGAATGCATATTACAAAATAATTAACAGGTAGCAACATTTTGCAAAGATGATTTTATTCATAGATTTGAAATACGGAAAAAATAAATCTTTAGTCTATGTCAAAAATAATTATATGAAAAGATATGGATATGCAAGTCATTAGAGGAATGATGTTCGCCATGGCTTAACTGATGTAGAGTTATACAGTAAGTAAAAAACATTACATTCTGTTTACTCTCAAAACAAATGCTTAGTTTAACTTAAGTTTCAAGGGCATGAATCTTCTTGTATAGTGGGGTACACAACATCAACTACACTTTAACTCCTTTGCTACATATAGCTGTTAGAACAGCATCCTTTGTTTGGTTTTTCACTATTGCTGCTCCTCAAATATTGTACATATCTGAGAAGCAACAAAGATAAGCAAAGAAAGTATGCAGTGTAGGAAAAGCTGTGCTTCTGAGTTCCCAGGAATAGACTTATACATTTAGTTGTCCTTGAGAAATTTCTACTTTTTTCAGAGATTCATATATGCCACAGTGAATCGATCCTAAACCAGGGGATATATGTAAGGCATTTGGCTCACAGATGCAATTGAAGATGTCTATAAAAAGGTAGCATTTTTCTTCTTCCTAGTTTCTTACCAATTCTCTTACTACTAAGCATTGTCTCAGCTTTTCTTAATCACTGTTCCTGAAAATCTATTAAAGGAATATGGAAGGGAGTTCTCATTTCACCTGTTTTGATTATTGATCACAAGGTAGTTTCCCACCTTAATGGCTGGGCAGTGAGGGCCCTATGTGTGTATCACTAACCTCATTTAATTAATTTAAGGAGATATACATCCAATGGGAGAAATCTCAGGCCAACTCAAGCTGCTCTTCTAGACAAGCAGAGGCTGCTTAGACGTTTCCAGTTTCCCAACCAGAGTTCAGCTGACTACAGATCACTGTAGCAAGTAAACCCATGAGAAGTCATTGCCTGATCAAGTTAAGGATTTGAAGAAACTCAGGTCGTGCAGTGAAATGAAAATAAGAAAAAATCCATAGGGGAAGCCAAATTTTTTAAAAAGAAGAAATACAAAGAATCATGAACTAATTGCTGAAGAAAGAAGGAAGTGTTTGTCTCTCTAGGGTACAGTGACGTGACTACAATGGTCTGTATGGGCCATCAGATTAACATTTGTCCACGTGAAACAGGGCGGAATGAACGCCAGGTTGTCACTAGAAAGTATCAGAAATGGCACCATCTGTGACAACCTCACTGGAAGAGAATGCATACATAAGAAACTAGAATTATTTAAGAACTCCAAAAATTATCTTAACATATTATATACTTAATTGCACTTTTTGTAAGTTAAAACAAGAATACTACATCTAAATCCAGAGATATGTGAGGGTGTATTTAGAAATATGAAGGAGAATCGAGTGCACAAATATCTTCTTCAGAAGGCAGTAGTCAATAGAAGCCCAAGTCATCATGAATTCAGACACTGGCCTCAGCACACAGCCAGTAAATTCCACCAGTTTCGTTAGCTCCAACATGAACTAGTTAAATTTTACATTTGTCAAACCAGCTAGTTATGCAGAAAACCCTTGAAACTATTTTAGTTTATTTTCAGAAGTAATATCAGAAGTCCAAATAGGGCAAAGGCAGTTGTTGCAAAGTAAAAAATGGAGCTGAAATTTAAACTCAAATTTCAGAGTGCGCATCCTTCACTGTGGCCCTCTTGAATGCTAATTGCCAATATAAGACATGAGAAGTGTAAAACACTTGAAAACACCCCTCTTCCACAGACATTTTCACAATCCTCAGGAATATAAATAGACAATCACATTTTCATAATATTATTTAATAATTTCAATGCATTTCTATATAGAGCATTTAAAATAAATATAAAATACTTATTTTCTTAATTCAAGGATAACTGCTTTAATTTAGAATCTGTTGTATATTTTTTACAAACTTTCCTTTTACTATTTCTTCTATATGACTTGAGAAAATTCTTTCATTACTTTAAAAATATGACCAGAAATGACACTTCGTTGCATAAACTGAAAGTGAATACATAGTTATTGTTTCAGAACAACAATAGAGGTCATATTTAATCTGAATATAGATAATAGTGTTATGGTTCAGTAATATTAATATTTGTCAGGTTATGTTCTAGAACTCAGAATGACATTTCATTTTTATTTCAAAACATCTCTTTTCTTGTGTAGGTATTAAGAGACAAAAGAAAAAAAGGAAAAGCAAAGAAAAGAAGACAAATGTTTTCTTGCCTAAGAGTTTTTGTTGTTTAGCCAGGCAATATTTCTTTTCTCTCTTGCTTATTATTTTAGTATATTCATTGGTTTGTTTATAGTATAGGAAAAACCGAGATGAAAAGCTGAACATTTGCTTTCTTGAATCAGGTAGGCAATGGAATTCAGCAATGCTGCTTTGACACCTGAGTGACAATTCGTTGCAGGGAGCAGTGGATAGAGCAAGCCATTTACCAGCACGACATGCAGCACCACCTTCTCATCTGCGACTGGAAGGTTTAAGAGACTTCTGATGCTGCGCCCTTGCCATAGAACTGGGATCTCATAAGGAATACTGATAGCAGTGGCTTCCCAGAGGATCTTTCCATGTGCCTCTGAAAGGAAGTCACCAGCTACCAGAGGTCTGAGCTGGAGACTCTATCATGGCAGTCACCACAGAGTGACAGTAGCGGACCAGCTGCACAGCGTGCTCACGTAAGCCTTCTTGGGTGGACAGCCAGGAACACTAAGAGAGAGTTTTCAGGGCTGGTGGTTCCAAGGAACAGAACACATGCCGATGGGGCTCAACTCTTCTAACTAAACATGGAATGGGATTAATTCCATATGTATAGACTGGGGACCTCAGGATGCGTGCATTGTGTATATTTGTGTGCAACTGTGTAATATTTCTTAAAAACCACATTTTTCTGTACCCTATTTTATTACCTGATGCATTTTCTGAGGAGTATAATATAAACACTTTCCCCAAACTTTAACAAACAAAAAATTCAAATGAAAAAATATGTTTCCTTCTCTCTCCATCTACAAGTGTTAGCTTCTTTTTTTTTTTCCCCTTCCAAAAGAAGATCAGCCACTGGATGTATGGTACCGATATTTCTATTTTGAAATTTGATGATTTCACCTAAAGTAACAAGTAATTATCTCCCTCCCTCTTCTCAGAGCACCTTTCACCGAGTTAGGGCCATTTTTCTAAGGAAAGGGCAAAATTAGTGTCAGCTCTCAGAAACTTATTTTTAAAAACTAGTATTTTTTCCCTTAAGAGAGATTCATTTATTGAGTTGTTTCTTAAACAGTAAGAGAATAATACATGGATACTCCAGGAAATAATAGAAGTCATAGTTTAAAGTAAGTGCACTTTGGGGGTCATATGTCATAATTTTGGTCGATAAGAAGAAGACAGAGGAAAGTAACACATACTTACAAATTCTTTGAGTTGTGCTTGTGGTTTTTGATCACTTGGTGTTCTTGGTGTTTGATCTGAACTCTAGGAGATGTCAGCAAGGTCTTGTTGGAAACACATAGGCTGTTTTATCCATAAGGGTTAGGGGTGACGGGAGGCTAGGAACTAGGCAGACTAGTAGCTCATTAAATGACCCTAAAGATCCCTAAACTTGTGTAGTAAGTAGTTGGGGTTTATGCTCTGTTTTGTTTTCATTTGAACCTTCAATCAGTTTTCTGTATAAATAGATTCTTACCCTCTAATGGACTATGATGTAGTAAGAGAAAAAAGGAGTTCTACACTTAGGATGTATTAATAAAAAAAAATTAAGAAAGCAAGTGTATAAGGTGCATTACATAAAATTACTTTAGATTATCATTTTTAGATCAGCCTAACAAATTTAGTAATGTTAGCTTGTTACTTTAAATGTACTGGTAACACTCTCACTTGCTAGCAAACAATAAATTCATCCAAAATTTTAAGAGAACAGTTTTAAAGAATGAAAGTATGTATTTAATATGAATTAAAGAATATTAAGAACTGGACGAGATAACCCTAATTTCTAAAAATTAGGAATAATTTGGGTACTATACAACACACTAAAGTTTTAAAGATGTATCTTTTGAAAGCAGGCATTTGGAACCTCGTAGAGTTGGAGCTCTTTCAAATCCTGATAGGCACAGCGCGTCGACGCACGCTGCAGTCAGACAATCCTGTGCATTAATTAGAAAAGGCCAAGCTGTGCAGAGGAAATGAGTGCAGTCCACACGTGTGAGAGCTCAGAAAGTGCAAGCTGTGACAATGAATTCCAGATCTTAACTAATTACGGGTGGTTTCTCCAAATAAAATTACACTGAATGTTCAAGGATGCTTCAGAGGAGACTTTCTACCTTGGTTAAAAGTATAAAGAAAATGATGTTATTTTTTAAAAAGTAATTTATAGCTTGAAATACTCCTTTTTCCCCCAAAAAATATGCCTTATGATTATAATCACATGCTGTGAGACAAGTAGGTCATTATTTCTATTTTACTGAAGCAAAAAATAAAACTCAAAGAAAATTGGCGACTTGTCAAGGTCACACAGGTTATGACAGAATTCATAAAAACTTTTCCTCTCTTTTAAAAAATATTTTCAATGTATTATCTGGTTTTAGAGCTGCATGGCATTTTGTTGAGGTCCCACCCTCACATTCGTAGGGTTTCCCAGGTTTACATAATCTACAGAAGTTTCAGAATTACATTCAGGTTGTTACTTTATGGGGTTGATATTTTCAAAATATAAATTCAATATTAAACCAAAGTTATTATTATCAGTAATTCCTAATAATCCTAAAATTCTTGTTTCTAAAGTCATGTGTGGTCAACTTGGACCCAGTGAGTTTCTTCAAAAATGATCAGAAATCAGAGAATATGATGTAGTTAAAGTTTCTGCCAAAAAGAAAGGGGAAAAAAGAAAACAAAGAAAGATAACTGTGTCACTCTCTCCCACTTATTTGGATTGGAAAGTATTGAATAAGTAAGGGACCAACTTAATTTTAGAGTCATCTGCCCCACCTCCTCCCCAACTCTCGGGGTCAATAACTATGTACTATGGATTAAGTTGCAAGCATGACCTAGAAACCTAGAATTGTTCCACCAGGGATCCACAGAGAATTAAGCCTTAGTATCTTAATGTATCCCTATGTATAATAAAAATTTCCTATGTATCTAATATGGTATTAGATCACTCATGGGACAATTGAGAAAACAGTCACTCAAACAACTTTTTTCTTCTGTGGTTCAGATTTGGAAGCCTGGTTTCACAAATTTGGCATTAGACTGAGAGCCTTGTAGTAGAGACAGACAATGCTTATTTAGATGATAAAATGCTGGGTTTTTTTTCCTTCAGCTTAGTCTGAGTGGTTAGAATTGCACAGCTCTAATAAAGAGGCATGGAGTGATGGTGAGAAGCACTAGACATGTAGAAGCCTAAGGTCTGAAGGCACTGCCTACAAAAAGCAGGACTAGCCCTTGAAGACTGAGATCCATTGCAGGAGAGGGGGTCTTTGACAGAGTATGACATAACTTGAGTATGACATCATAGAATAAGATTACAGACTGATGCATAACATTTACAGAGCAATGTGCTCTTAGGATATTTTTTTTTTTGCTAGTTATTTATATCAGTTCTTATCCATGGGTGGTGCTAAAACCATGGGACAATAAAATACCAATTGGTTGCTTGGTAAAGTCAAAAGACAAGTTAGTGATTTAATTTTACACATCTATATCTCACATATTTTAACAAAATTTTATTAATTCTCCTGGACATTTCAATGTATTCTTCAAAATATACTTCAGAAGTGTATTTCCTGAAAAGGCAACATTGGTCAACTGATTTTAGTTAACTGAATAAACAGTGTAAGTTGTCATGTAATTTCTTCTTATTATTAAATTTTGTTTTATATTATAATAAGCTTCTTTATAGTGGGTACTTTACACATGTTAAATGTTCATTTTTTACTCAGTGCTACTACTGCCAGTGGTACGTATTCGTAGGAATCAAATAAGTTACTAATAAACAGTTCATTTGAATTTAATCTTTTAATAAAAAATGTTAACATAAATATTGCCCTCAGAATGCCATAAATATAAATAATGATTAGGTCTTGACTTACGAATAGATAATGTGAATACTTGCAAATATTATTGTAAATGATTGCATAAATTTGTAAAGCAAGCAAAAATACAACTTTGAATATTAAAAGTAAAAAATTAACACCTCAAAAATAATATTTATCCTTTGGTATGTTTACTCCAGTCACCATGGCACTATGTTTTATAAAATATTGTCAAAAACCATCAAAATCAGCAGGAATCCATCAAAATTCAAAAGTAATTTTTAGTGAAAGTACAGAGAACTTTCAGTTTGATATGCTAAGAACACAAAGACAATTTCCAACAAGAGAAATCTGATAATAGAAAATAATTAAAAAATAAATGAATCCTTCAAATCTGCTTTAAAAAAGTTAAATCACAAGTTTATACAATCAGTTGCTAAAGTAATTACCAATGCATTCAGAGAGAGGGAGCAAAGCAGTGTAGAGACAGAGAAGGAGAGAGAAGAAAAGGAGAAGAAAGAATGGTCATAACTAGCTTTTCAAAAAAAAAATCAAAATGACAGAGTTGGACATCCCATGATGTTAATGACACAAAATCTGAAAAGGCAGATTATTTTACATGTTCATGGTGAAGAGTGTTCCAATTTGTAAGTAGTTGAAACATCAATTTTCAGAGCCTATCTACAAAAAAATGCAGCAGTTTGATCAAACCATTATTGGAAATCACACACACACACACCGTACTCAAATGTCTTAAAGACTAACAAAATTCAAGTGAAAGATGAAAAGTATGTGGTGTAGAACATTAAAAAGAAAGCAAACTACTGAAACTAGAAAAGTCAGTCTTCGTGCTGCCTTTCACTACCAGAACCAATAAATAGAAGCCAAGATTGAATATTTTTGGTGCTGTATTCAGATGTCAGTCATCTGAGAGGACGGCAGGTTATGTATCATAAAACCCATCTTCACATCTCGTCTCAAACCAACCTTTTCATAAGGAGAGGAAAGTGTAGGTAAGGGGTTCAGAGACAAGGTGTCATGAACATTTGTTCATGATATAGTCTTTCCTAAAAGTCAGCTGAGCAATCGTTCAGCTAGCTACCTATTGAGCAGCCTGGCACCATGGAATACACAAGATTCACACATGGTAACTGTGCTATTCACTCAGCTTTTGTTGAATGCAAGTTCACTCAAAATAGAACATCAATATGCATTAATATCCTACTCACACTCCAACAATCGAAGAGAAATATAATGTATACATACACCACAGTAAATGGGGGATATGAACTCGAGTCCCAGAGTCTCAATCTACATGTCCAGGAGAGAGTGCAGTGGGTAAGGAAGTTGTCAGCGTCTTGCAGGGAAGAATTTCCAGAGTCAGGTGGGCAGCAGGGTGGATGAAGTCCTCAGTCCAGGAGGGCAGAGCTTCTGGCAGCTGATGCTAAGGGAGATCAGTGTGGTATGGAGCAGGGCTATGGTGCGTTGAGCTCAGTAGTGGTCTTGGGCATACCTCAGTTATACCTTGAAAGTGGTGTACTCCACGCCTCTGGGTCTTTTCTATAAATTTCTTGGCACCCCTGATGCTAGGTGGAGTATTTGCCCCAGAGCTTATGGGTAGCATATGGCTGTTCTGCCTGATACCCCTGCTGGCAAGTGTGGAAATTCCCCAGGAGTCTATCTGTGGATGGTTCCACTCTGTGGACACCACTACTCTGACCATGTGTGCCAATATCTCGCCAAATGTGTCTTTTCTGACCATATGGGCAGATATGTCTCCTTGCCAGATGTGTTTGCTCTGATTAAGAGAATTTTCCTCTTTAACCAAAAGCATGGCTGACTGACAGCCATTTTATTTGACATAAGTGACTCCATTTTGTTTTACATACTTTATGCTATTTTAATTGGACCAATGCCATTGTAATGGTCCTGTTCTTCTTGAAAGGTTAATGAGATTAAGAGTTGCAATCTGGTGGTGATTTTCCTAGTATTTTTTATTGGCTGGTCATCAATTCTTTATCTGTGCCATGGAGTTCCCTCCCAGAACACAATGGCTCAGATCCCATCTAGATGACTTTCACACATCCTGGGACACAAAGGCTGAATTCCTTGTCAACTGTCTGGAGTCCTGTAGGTCATGCATTCCATTTCCTAGTAACACAGCTTTCCACATGCATTAATCAGTTAAGTCTATCAGCTATACCAAAGACTACAATCTTGAACTCTTGATTTCTCCTATGACTACCATTGGTAATTATGTGGTTCTTTAACTTGATATCTGCAAGAATCTTCATTTGATGATTTAGAAAGTCTGGAACTCAATTTGAAGACTCAGTGTTACAGTTTTAAAAGGTTGAAAGGCAGATTACAATACTACAGAGACACAGAGAGTGGGAGGGATTTGTGAAAAAGAGAAAGTCTTGGTATGAACTATGTTCAAACTATTGGCTAATCCTTGGTATTCCTATGAATGTGCTAAACATCAAGTGTAACTGTCTTAGTCAAAGAACATATGTGCATATATGCATACCCCATGGACACAGACAACGATGTGATAAAGGCCAGGGTGGATGGGGAGAGAAAGGGGAAAATGGGGGACACACATTATAGTGTCAACAATAAAATAAAGAGAGTGATTATCATAGTTTTTGCTGCTGTTAACAGAGTACCATAGAGAGGGTGGCTTAAAAGCAACAGAATTTACATCTCACAGTTCTAAAGACTAAAGGTAAAATAACAAGGTGCCAGTATTGTCAGTTTTTTGGTGAAGGTCTATTCCTGGTTTGTAGACAAACATTCTCACATGGCACTCTCACATGGTAGAAGAGGTGAGAAATCTCATAGTCTGTTTTACCAATTTTCTAAGGTAAACTCTAGTCATACTGTGATTTAGCTTGTTGCTGTTATGGAACTACTGGCCTCTTTTGAATTACTTATCACTAATATTTCCGTTGTTTTAGAGAATGCCCTTAGGCTTGAACCTACCCACACCATTAGTGTCAGTTTGGAGGGGAAATCGCAACAGTTTCTGTTTTTACACTTTGATTCTCTCAATAGGCAAAATTTTTGAGCCATTACTCAAGAGCTGGGAATGGAGACAACAAGCCACTTATGAAATTAAAACCTAGCTTTACAAGCAGGGAGATTGCTGTGAACGGTAGCCTTTGGCCTTTTCGGTTTGCCTCTGCCAGCATGGAAATTCTGCCTTAATGCACAGTTGAGGCAATTATGATTGGAGTTTGACTATTCTCAGCCTGCCCTATTTAGTACAGAGTTTGTGCTGTAGGTAGAGGTAGAAAGTCCAGACTTCTTGGCTGCTCTTTCTGGAAATAACACCTCTGTAACCTGAAGCTAGGGACAAGAGACTTAACGGCAGCTTACTTTGCCGGAGGAGAAACAATAACCTTATATTTGGAGCTGGAGACAGAGGAAGCCTTGTATTCTTGAGCTCACCTATCTAGGGCATGGCTTCCATCAGGCTGAACTGGTAGAGGGTGGTCCTATTCCCATCATTGACGTTAATTCATTAAAGTTGCTACTTTAATATTGGTCTACCTTATTAGATACTAGTCAAATTACCATGGGTTTTAAAGTTATAACTCAACTCTATGACTTTTTAAAGACAGCAAATAAGATTTTTATGCGATAGAAAAACATTCAAATTTTTGTTATATGAAGAAATCCCAATATACTATTTAAGATAATGATTTTCAACTTTTTGCATAAGAATACAAAATTTTAAAGATGGAGCATCTGAGTTTGGAAAATATAAACATTCTACTGTATATGTTTGTTTTAAATTACAATAAAACTTTATATCATTTTCATCTAAGTAGAAAATATTTTCGTATTGCCAAACATAATGCATATGTGGAGTGAAAATAGTTTTAGGGCTTTGTAAGTGTCCTCTTTAAGATTTATAAATGGAAGACCTATTTTCCTATTGGTGATTTATCACTAAAGAATTGTGTCAGCTATTTAAAAGTTATTCTTCAGCATAATAAATGTTGTCACCTTATGTACCACAATTGCATACAAATGACAACTCTGACCAATAGAGTTAAATTACTTTAATGAAAACTAGGTAAAGCTGCTACTGAATATCAATTGGAAGTATGCCTTTCATATTTTCATTTAGGTAAGGTTTTGGATAAATATATTGCAAAATATATGTTAAGACTGTTTATAGTAAAGGCTATGATACAAAGCATACTTAAGCAAAACCAATAAAATAAATTATTTTTAAAATTTGTTTTATGTTTAGAAAGCACAAAATATTACTATTATGGATATTATTTCATAGATTGTCATAACAATCTATATAATGTTCAATTACTGAAAACTGATATTTGAGATCAAGTAAGAAAATGTAGGGGATATTCTAATGAATACATAATTTGTGTCTTTTAAGTGACTAAAAGTACTCTCACTATATGTCCTATTTTTTGTTGTTCCAGTTGTAATTGTACATCAGTCATAAATTTAAACATAAAATTAACCAATCTCTTCAAAAATATGTCACAATTTAGTAGTAGTTGACTATAGTGTACTTACAAATTTCGAACAAACTGAAAAATTCTGATGTTTCTAAAATTCTCACCAGAATTTGAAATTATAGAAAAGTTTCTGACATTTAAAATTCAACTGAAAAAAATACAAAAATACTATTTTATAAGATCAAAAATTTTAACATATTTTAGAAATATTCATGTTTCACCAAATATTCTTTAAACTGGTATTTAAGACACTTATAAATCTTCATCTCTATCTTGCAAGAGGCAAGCAAAAATCACAAGAAAATATTGACTTTCAAATAAAAATATATAAAGCAAATGTCTATTTTATTTCATAAGTATTTATCAAATAATCAAATTAATATCAAATTATTTATCAAATAAATCAAAATAATCACTTTTTCAAATAGATTCCTGATATTTTCCAACTTATCCAAATGACTAAAATCTTACTTTTCTCTAAAACAAGACAGAACTTGGTTCCATGTATTATATAATTCACAATCATCATGTAATACATTTAGTAAAATAAAATCTCCGAGAAGATCACATGGGGGGTTCTCAGTGAGGATGGGCTGGGGGGAGAATGGGAGAAATGGTACAGGGAATAGAAAGCATAAATGGACAGTACAAAATGGACACAGGGAGGTGAAGAATAATACAGGAGATGGAGAAGCCCAAGAACTTATATATATGACCCGTGGACGTGAACTAAAGGGTGGGGGGAGGATGCTGGAGGGTAATAAAGGGAGGAAAATGGGACAACTGTAATAGCATAATCAATAAAATATATTAAAAAAGAAAAAATCTCTAAGAAATTATATAGCCAAGAAATTGCTAGTAGCAAGACATAACTCAATCAGTTTTGAACACAATGCTTCAGAAGATTCACAGAAGATATACGAAAAGTATTAATAGTGTGTCTCTTTCAAAAAAGAATGTTTATCAAAAATCTCTTCATTTAATAGTTAATAAATGCCAGAATTGTTTAGCTTTACCAAATGGACCTTCACTATTTCTGAATAATAATAATTTCAGTTTCTGGAAACAGCACAAAAATTATTTTAGAAAAATCTTTATTTTTCAATCTACTTTCTAAAGTCCCTTCTACAAAATCACAATTATATTGCAAGCCTTTATATTTTGACTATAATAGTATTTTAGAAGTAAAGACCTGCACTAAGATAACAGAAGGGGAAAAAAAACATAGTGGGCAAAGCCAGACTCTTCTGGATTTTTATGTCTTATGGCTTCTGGTACCTCATTAAATTTGGAAGCAAGATCATAAACTGAGACTGGTAGGAGTGTTTATATTCTGATGTCTAAGGAGGAATGAAAAATTAGAGAGGTTATCAATAGAAGAGCATATTTTTCCATGCAGTGTTGAAGACAAGATGCAGTTTATAAGCTTGGATTTATATTTAAAAATACATTTGACTTTGAAATTTCCTTGAGTGATGCTCAGTAGCCTGAGCACTCTTCCGAGAAGGTAGACAGTAAATCTACTGTAGGTTTAAGTTTTTCCCAACTGTAAGTAGAGCATTGATACTGGGAAGTAATTTAAATGACAGGCCTTAGAATTTAAGTTGATTTTGAAAGAGATTACAGGCAGTTGTGGGTGGTAGAGGTAAAGTAAAAGAAATAATGAACTCAAAACTCTAATGGGGAGAAGGCACATAAAGTAGGTTAAGTTGAAGGAGGGAAATCTTAGTGCTCAGTGAGTAGGTCAGCAGGACAGTTTAACTCAAGAGTAAGAAATAGCACAAAATCAAAGGAGTGAGTGACTGGAGTGGTGGTGAAGTGTGTGAGAAAGAAAGAATCAAATGGAACTGTGGGAACCTCACGAGCACTGGGATTATTGGCATCACAGAGGTTACAAGAAGAGGTGTAAGATACATTGGGTAAAGAATTTTTCAAGGGAGTGGAATAGTCAAAGTCTGAAAGTATCACTGGATAACAGAAAAGAGTTTCAACATCTCTACCCTTAGATAAGTAAAGTGAGGCATTTTTTGATCATGACCTGGAGTACCAGCAGCCACATCAAGGCAGTAGGAGTGCCATGGTCAGCACTACAGACTGTGGGTCTAGAATGCCTGCAATCCAATCCCGGCATCACCACACACTCCCTGGGTGACAACATGTATATTCCTTGTAACTAACTTAACACAGTATTTCACTGAGTGCTAATCCGGATACATTAGCTATTAAAATCCCTTAAGGGAATAAATTATGAGGAAATAACCAAGAGAGATTTGATCCAGGGATACTGGTCTGCATTATAAGTGATAAATACGCTAAAAAAAACAGCATTATAGGTAATTACAGTAAGTTCTGCTTCACCAGTTTATGGAACAAATAGAATTTATTCTCACACTTTTTTTCAATAGACTGCTTGAGCTTCTAATTGCTCCAGATATTTCTGAGAACCGTGGGAGTTTGTTCAATCCGAAGGGGTCAGTTTTAATTCCAAACAACAAGAGGTGGGGTGGAGGGACCTGAATGATTAAAATTGATTTACCAGGGTTTTTCTTTTTTGGCATGTTCCAAATTCTCATACTTGGAAATGAGAACTGCTAGAGTCCAAGAAAAAAACGAACACTGCGGCATAATAAATGGGCTCATAGTTTAACTGCAGGTCAGAATTGTTTTACTTCACATGTGTGTGGTCAAACACTGTTCTGAAAGTTAGACCCTGTGACAGGGTGCCTGGTTTACAAGGCTCTCTATCTCAAGCAAGCTACTGTGTGGGGACTCGCATTATATTCAGTTGGCTTTTGTATTGAGAGCAAATTATCACTTCAGACTCTCCTACCTAATAGAGAACTTTCTTGGGAATACTTGATATGTAGCCAAGAGGAGAAGATAGTCTTTTGTTTCAGGAAATCTAGAAGGATGTGACTTAGTTGCTGCCAGGCTTCCCTTCTGTATATTCAAACAGTGCCGTTAGTCTTCTAGTCTGAATTCTAGTCTAAATTCTTTAACTAAAAATTTTAGTTATTTGTGCTAATGAGTAGCCTTCTTAACTGAAACAGTTAGCTAGGATTTTTATTAGCTCCTTCCAAAAATATAACACTTTTAAAATAATAGTTAAAGCTTTTAATTTAAACATTAGTTACATTACCATATCTGGAAATATATCTTAAAATCTTCACATGGGCCTTTTATTTGTCATTATTTGTACCAACATGTTTTCCTACTCCTTCAACATCTTCTCACTGCTAGAATTATCACTCTATCACACATATTTCCTTCAGCCACAATTTTTCATCGAGATATTTAGATGCACTGTTTCTTTGTTAGTTAGATTTGTGTTCAAAGATATTTTAATTCTCAAATCCTACCTCCACAGGTGGAGGAGGTTTCTCACCTCATCTGTCTAGGCCCAACTCTGGCTTTCATGGGGGTAACAGTCTGACGCAGGTGAAGCACAACCTTGTGATTTCCCAATGAAACCTTTTGCATTTTTCAATTATTGTGTTACAATATTTTTTTCTTATGCACTGGGCATTTGGCAGTTCCTCACTCACTCTCTAAAAAAGTCAGTTCTAAGACTAAACATCTCTAATTGAAGAGGAAGCCTGCCCCCTTGGGGAAGAAAATTACCCTAGAAAGAATCTACAATATTTTCTTCTCTATTTCCCAAAATGACCTGTAGCCATTAACCAGGAGCACTATACACTAGAATCCTTACAGGAGTTCTATGACTGGTGTAATAAGTGGGATTATTGTAAGAGAAGTCAAGTTGAAGACCTAGAAACTGCTCCCTTTTTAGTTGAGGGAGTCAAATAGAAAATGAAAAACTCACGTCTGATTGCATAGAAAAGATTAGTGTTACCCTCAAAGTCAAAAGTACAA